>QJPP01004210.1:0-54868 GCA_003996215.1 Jaltomata sinuosa
TCTTCAATAATGATACATGGAAAACTGGATGAACCGCTGCTAATTTTGCTGGCAACTCTAACTTATAAGCCACATTTCCAACCCTTTTTAGAATCTTGTAAGGGACTACATATCGGGGACTAAGCTTCCCTTTCTTGCCAAATCTCATCACACCCTTCATGGATGACACTTTCAGGAAAACCCAATCATCTATTTCAAACTCTAAGTCCCTTCTCCTCACATTTACATAGGACTTTTGACGACTCTGAGTTGTCTTAAGTCTTTATCTGATGAGCTGAACTTTCTCCATAGCCTCATGAACCGAATCTGGCCCAACCAAGGTTGCTTCACCTACTTAGAACCAACCAACCAGTGACCTGCATTTATGCCCATAGAGTGCCTCATATAAGGCCATCTGGATACTGGAATAGAAGTTGTTATTATAGGCGAACACTATGAGGGGCATGTGATCATCCCAACTACCCTTGAAATCGAGCACACAATCCCTCAATATATCCTCTAAGGTCTGAACGGTACTCTCTGCCAGACCATCTTTCTGCGGATGAAATATTGTACTGAGATTCACCTGAGTACCAAGACCATTCTGAAATGATCTCCAAAAATGAGATGTAAACTGAGGACCCCTATCTGAGATGATAGATAAGGGAACCCCATGCAACCTGACTATCTCGCTGATGTAGAGTCTGACATAGTCCTCCGCTGAATTTGTAGTCTTAACAGCCAAGAAGTGAGTGGACTTAGTAACCCTGTCCACTATCACCCAAATGGAGTCGTGTTTTCTGCAAGTACGGGGTAAACCCATGGTGAAGTCCATGTTAATCACCTCCCACTTCCAAGTAGGAATTCTAATATCCTGAGTCACACCTCCTGGTTTCTGATGTTCTATTTTCACCTGCTGACAGTTGGGACACTTAGCCACAAAATCTATAATGTCCCTCTTCTTGTCATTTCACTAATATACTTCCCGTAGATCACGGTACATCGTAGTGGCACCGGGATGAATAAAATATCTAGAATTATGCGCTTCAGTAAGGATCTTCAGCCTCAACTCACCCACATTAGGTACACATAAATGATCCTGGTAGCGTAGCACACCATATCCCCCTTAGGAGAAAACCTCAACTCTCTACTGATGAACTGCACCCTTCAACTGAAGCAATATGGGATCACTATCCTGTTTCTCTTTAACCTCCACTACCAATGAAGATTCTAATCCATTGTGGACTATCACACCACCATCTATCATTTCCATAAGGCAAACTCCTAGATGAGCAAGCCTGTGAACATCTCTGGCTAATTCTTTCTTCTCTTTCTCAATATGTAACATACTACCCATGGACAGTCTGCTGAGGGAATCAGCTATTACATTGGCCTTACCCGGATGGTAGAGCACATTCATATCATAATCTTTGAGGAACTCAAACTATATCCTCTGACAAAGATTCAACTCTTTCTGGGTGAACACATACTAGAGACTTTTATGATCTGTGAACACATCAACATGAACACCATACAAGTAGTGTCTCCAAATCTTTAGGGTAAACACAATAGTTGCAAGCTCAAGGTCATGAGTCGGGTAGTTCTTCTCATGAATCTTAAGTTGTCTGGAAGCATAAGCTATGACCTTACCCTACTGCATCAAAACACATCCCAGGACGACCCTGGATGCATCACAATAAACCATGTAGCCATCTGAACCTCTGGTAGAGTCAAAATGGGAGTTGTAGTCAACCTGGTCTTCAATTCTAGGAAGATTTTCCCACACTCATATGACCACTGAAACTTGACCTTTTTCTGAGTCAACTTGGTTAATAGGGCAACTATGGATGAAAATCCTTAAACAAATCTCCTGTAGTAACCGGCCAAACCCAAGAAACTTTTGATGTCTGTCGGAGAGGTGGGTCTGGGCCAGTTCTTTAGTGCCTCAATCTTCTGAGATTCGACTCGAATGCCTTCACTAGACACCACATGACCAAGGAAAGCAACTGATTTCAACCAAAATTCACACTTACTAAACTTGGTGAATAGCTGGCGATCCTTGAGAGTTTGCAACACCACCCTCAAATGATCTACATGTTCTTCCTTGCTGTGAGAATATACGAGTATATCATCGATGAAGACAATGACTAATAAGTCTATATACTGCTTGAACACTCTGTTCATCAAATCCATAAAAGCTGCAAAAGCATTCGTCAGTCCAAAAGATATAACTACAAATTCGTACTGACCATACCGAGTTCTGAAGGCTATCTTTGGAATGTCACAATCTCTGACTTTGAGTTGATGATAGCCGGATCTGAGGTCTATCTTAGGGAAGCAACTAGCACCCTAAAGCTGGTCAAACAAGTCATCAATCCTGGGGATGGAATATTTATTCTTAATTGTGACTTTGTTTAACTGATGGTAGTCAATGCACAGTTGGATCCATGGAGAGATGTGAGGCCTGATGAAGCCCTTATCTAGAAGGTCTTTCAACTCTTCGTTCAATTCCTTAAGCTCAGCTGGATCCATGTAAGGAGGAATCTAAATAGGCTGGGTATCCGGAAGGAGGTCTATTTCAAAGTCAATTTCCCTTTCGAGAGGGACTCCGAGAAGATCTTCTGGGAATACTTCTGGGAATTCATTCACTACGGGGACAAACTCAAAAGTTAGGGTCTCAGAGTTTGAATCCTTAACCTGAACAAGATGGTAGATATACCCTTTGGAAATTATTTTTCTGGACTTAAGGTAAGAGATAAATCGACCAACATGCACTGAGGTATTACCCTTCCATTCTAAGACTGGCTCATTTGGAAACTGAAACCAGATGATCCTAGTTCTATAATCTACTGAGGTATAACAGGAATATAACTAGTCCATGCCTAGAATGATATCGAAGTTAGTCATTTCTAACTCTACAAGATCGGCTAAGGTGACTTTCTGGGAAACTGTGACAGAGCAATTTTTGTATACCCATCTAGCTGTAACTGGGTCACCAATTGGAGTAGAGACTGTGAAGGGTTCTGGGAGGACTTCTGGACTAACACCAAACTCTACTGCTATATAAGGAGTCATAAAGGAAAGTGTAGCTCCAGGATCTAACAATGCATAAATGTCAGTGTTAAAAACTCATAACGTACCCGTGACCACATCGGGAGAATCCTCCTGGTCCTGTCGAGTATGAAGGGCATAGAGCCTATTTTGGCACTGACCACTACCTGCATTAGACGAGGCACCCTGCTAAGTAGGGTGACACGCTGGAGCTACTGTAGAGCTGGCCTGATTCTGTGGGCGATTACCTTGCCCTTTTGAGAAGCTGCTGGATAATCCCTCATCCTGTGGCCTGGCTTGCCACATCCAAAGCAATTTCTACTACCTTCCATACACTCACCCTAGTGGTTCCGACCACACTTCTTACAAACTAGATGAGTGCACCCGCTAGTAACTGTACCCTGGGACTTAGAGCCTGGTGCTCTATCCCATCGATCCTGTCTGAACTTAGGCACTGGGGCACTAGCAGAAGACGAAACTAGAGCTGAAGATTTATGATGGAACTGATAACGATTTCCACCCTCTGACCTCTGCTGAGAGTATTTGAAGTCACCTGTCCTATCTCTCTTACTGTCTCCTCCCCTTTCTTTGATTTTATCCTCCTCGATCTGCTAAGCATAAGTAACCAACCTGGATAAATCCATCTCTTTAACCATTATGGCAGTCTTGCGCTCCTTGACCACATCATCGGACACACCAGATACAAACTTACTCATACAGGCCCTGGATTATCTACTATTGCCGGAACATACTTAGACAACTATGTAAACTTGAGTGTGTACTCTTTTACACTCATATCATTTTGATTTAAGTTGATGAAATCTTGGACCTTGGCTTCCCTGAGCTCAAATGGGAAGAACTTGTCTAGGAATGTTGTCTTGAAGTGGTTCCAAGTCACTGGACCTGCATTAGCAAAATAGGATTCCTTCCATTGTTGATACCAAGTATAAGCCACTCCTTTCAATTTGTAACACCCCGTAACCCGAACCAGCTATTAAATTTTGAATCCAGTGAGTTTTCTGCCTTTTTTGCAAACTGTAGGTCACCACAGAAGTCGTAGCTCAGATGGCCCATGGGTTGCTCCATGGGAACCAAACAGTGAGGTTGTGACCAGTTGCCTTATCCCGACGGGCGGTCACGATGGGCGTCACAAGTGCGATGTCCTGTGGGAACCCGCCATCGGGATTCCCAAGCCACTCTTCCCCATCACCCTAATTCCCTAGATGGGTTAGGCCATGAGCATCGTAGGTACGATGACCTGTGGAGGTAGGCCGTAGGATTGAACCAGGGCTCCTCCCCCCCTGTCTTCCTTTCCCTCGATAAGCAACCCCATGGGCATCACAGGCGCGATGAGCCGTGGGAGCTCATCGTCGGAATGGTCAAGTAGACCTCAACAAAGGTACCCCTGCTCGACGCCTTTGCCGATGGGCCATCATGAGTGCGATGCCCGTCGGGTAGCCCGTGAGGTGGCCCTTTTTCCTACAGTTTCTTATTTAGGTCCTAGGGGTATTTTAGTCATTACCCATATTTTTAACTCCTAAATGATGTCGTTTTGACTATTTCAAGTAGGGTTTTCACCCTCATTAGCCTAAGTTCCTTTTCATTACTTCATTATTCTCCAAAAAGGAAAAGTTCTTCTCCAAGCTCCAAGTCTCAAGCTCCAAGTTCAAGTCTCCTAAGTTTTTTCAATTCAAGTGGGTTAGCTTCAATCAAGTTATGTGGGTATTCAACATTGGGGTTCCTTACACCCTTGTTCCCAAAACCCCCAATTCTCAAAGTGATTCATGAACTTGTGAAATTAGGGTTTTGATCTAAATTGGGGAAAACTTATGAAATCAGTTTCTATGCTTAAGTTCATGGCTCCTTATTGCTTAAATTGTGATTTGATCATGATTCACCCATTGATTTTAAAATCCCAAGCATTAAAGTTGCTTTATAGTATGATCCCATTGAATTGCATGTTTTCAAGAGAAATTTGACATGATTAGATATCATGACCTTTCTTGTGTTTATGAAATTGCATGCTTAATTCTTCAAGTATGAAATTAGAAAGGCAAAGCATGAATTTGAATTGAATGGCATCAGATATGTCTTATTGCTTTTCAAACAGTTTTGACATCAGATATGTCTTCAATTATGATCAGTTTTGGCATCAGATATGCCCAGTATTATATGAGCTATATCTATGTTTTGGGAGTCGTATTTAGCACCGAGTTGGACAGGGTGAGAGTACCCTTAGTCCCAGAACTACGTGCCCCTATAGGTTTATAAGTCCTCTCTGTTGGGTATCAGATTTAGTGATCATGCCATAGTCATGCCTTTATACCCTAGCAAGGTATATTAGGTCCTCTTGATGGGGCGTATACATCGGATTTCATCTAGATCACATGGTCTATGTCAGTTAGAGAACCTCCCTCAGAAATAATTTACGCTTTAAAAATGTATCTGACTCTTATTCAGATTTCAGACTCTTGTTTATAATCATGTTTACAGCTTGTGGTAGTTCATAGAGTCATTTACATCTAGTTTTACCTTTAAAGCATGATTTTGATTGTTGAAGCATACTTAGCATGTTTTGTCATATTCATGCATCCCTCATATACTTGGTACATTCTATAGTACTGACGCATATCTTGCGCTATATCCTTTGATGATGCAGATTCAGGTGTTTCCCATCAGGCTCGTGCCTAGTCGGAGACGGTTATCCAGTCAGTATTAGTGAGTCCTCATAGTTCGAGGACGAGTTTTCATTCTAGTTGGATTGTTTATCTTTTGTTCAGATTGTCGAGCTAGTTGGGGTTTTGTCCCATCAACTCCATATGCTAGCTTAGAGGCTTTTCAGACATAGACAGTGTCCGAGTCTTTTCTCTATATTGTATTTCTCATTCAACTTGACTATCTATACTTATATTGTGGATTTGCTTATTATGCTTTCGCTCCTTTAATTGATTTACCTGAGTTATGCTACGACCAAGGGTTAACTTGGGACACTTGAGGTCCCGGGTCCCGTGTTACATCTAGGGGGTAGCCTCTGGGCATGACAAACTTGGTATCAGAGCCTCATATTCAAGAGTCCTAGGATGTCTGAAAGCTATATCGCGCTTCACACATATGAGGGGGAAGCTATGAGATGTTCACTTCTTTCATGATCATATTATGTGATAGATCTTAACTCTAATGTTCCTCTAACCCTTACCTTGTACGTTTCAGATCATGCCTCGACATGCTATGTCTCACCGAGCCACTCAGAATTTTGCTCCTCCAGTTCCGGCCTTTGAGGTCTCGAATGAGGAGTTTAGGAGCGCCATCCATTTGCTAGCCCATACCTTGGCCGCTCAGGCCAATCAGCAGGCTCCTGCCCTCTTCCACCCTCAAGGTGGCGTAGCGGCCCGAGTTCATGATTTTATCTATATGAACCCGCCAGAGTTTTGGGGTCCGAAGGTGAATGAGGATCTATTAAATTATATTGATGAAGTGAAGAAAATCTTTGAGGTGATGCAAGTAGTTGGAGTTGACTGTGTTGAGTTGACATCCTATCAACTCAAGGATGTGGCTCATATTCTGTTCACGCAATGGAAGGAAGCTAGAGCTAGGGATGAGGTACCTATGACTTGGGAGTGTTTTGAGAGAGCCTTCCTTGACCGGTTCTTTCCCCGAGAGTTGAGGCAAGCAAAGACTGAGGATTTTGTGAACTTGAGACAAGGATTTATGACTATTCAGGAGTACAGTTTGAAGTTCACTCAGTTGTCTAGGTATGCCCTCTCTATGGTAGCAGACCCACATGATCAGATGAGAAACTTTATCTATGGGGTTTCAGATTTAGTGAAAAAGAAGTGTAGGTATGCTATGCTGTTGAGTGATATGAATATTTCCAGACTCATGACCCATGCTTACCAGATTGAAGGAGACAGGCTTATGGAGATGGCTAGGGAGAACAAGAGGGCTAGATCTGAGGGATTAGGTTTTGGTCATCAGAGGTCCGGTAGTGGACATCGCTCCTCATTTCAGAAGAGGTCATTAGGACCCGTGCATTCTTCGGCCAGTACTCCTTCTCAGGCCTCCAGGACCCATCATGATCAGTTCGGTAGAGGTGCAGGCTCTTATTCTCATAGTAGTGGTACAAAGGGGCCTTCTTTTCTAGTTTGTGCCAAGTGTGGGAAGAATCACCCCGGTGAGTGTTTGACTGGTAGAGAGGGTTGTTTTGGTTGTTGTCAAATTGGACATCAAATCAGAGATTGCCCTTCACCTAAAAAGGGGCAAGGTGATGGTAGGGCTCAGCCTGCTCTAGCAGCCCCAGGAGGTCGACTAGCCCAGCAGGGCACAGCTTCTAGTTTTGGTGGTCAGCGCCAGAATCATCTTTATGATATGTCCTCTCGTCAGGACCAAGAGTCTTCTCTAGATGTTATCATTGGTATGTTGAAAGTCTTCTCTTTTGATGTGTATGCTTTGTTGGACCCGGGTGCCTCCTTATCTTTTGTGACCCCTTATATAGCATGCAAATTTGAAGTATGTCCTGAATTGCTTTTAGAACCCTTTTGTGTTTCTACTCCTATTGGTGAGTCAGTCTTAGCCAAAAGAATCTACCAAAATTGATCTATCTCGGTCCTTTATAGAGTCACCTTAGCGGATTTAGTAGAGTTTGAGATGACAGATTTTGATGTTATTCTTGGTATGGATTGGCTACATGTTTGCTATGCTTCTGTTGAATGTCGTACTCGGGTTGTCAGTTTTAAGTTTCCAAATGAACCCGTCTTAGAATGGCAAGGTAGTCCCCCATCCTCAAAAGGTCGTTTCATATCTTATCTTAAGGCTAGGAAGATGATTTCAAAGTGGTATGTTTATCATATAGTGTGGGTTATGGACACGGAGTCTAAAACCCCATCCCTTCAGTCTGTTCCCATTGTGAATGAATTCCCAGAAGTGTTTCTTGAGGATTTGCCCGGAGTCCCTCCCGAATGAGAAATCGACTTTGGGATAGATCTTCTTCCAGATGTAAATCCTATCTCTATTACTCCTTATAGGATGGCTCCCACTGAACTTAAAGAGTTGAAGGATCAGTTGAAGGATCTTCTTGATAAGGGTTTCATCAGGCCTAGCATTTCCCCATGGGGTGCTCCCGTTTTACTTGTTCGAAAGAAAGATGGTTCTCTTAGAATGTGTATTGACTACCGTCAGTTGAACAAGGTCACAATCAAGAATAAATATCCCATTCCGAGGATTGATGACTTGTTCAATCAGCTTCAGGGTGCTAGTTTCTTCTCCAAAATTGACCTTAGATCCGGTTATCATCATCTTCGTGTTGGAGAGTGTGATATTCCGAAGACCGCCTTCAGAACTCGGTATAGTCATTATGAGTTTGTTGTTATGTCTTTTGGTCTAACAAATGCTCCTGCAGCTTTTATGGATTTGATGAACTGTGTGTTCAAACAGTATTTGGATATGTTTATGATTGTTTTCATTAATGATATCCTTATCTACTCTCGGAGTGAGGAGTAGCATATGGACCATGTGAGAAGTGTGTTGCAAACTCTCAAGGACCGGCAGTTATTTGCTAAGTTTAGCAAGTGTCAGTTTTAGATGCAATCTGTTGCTTTTCTAGGTCACATTGTGACTAGAGATGGTATTCGAGTCGATTCTCAAAAGATTGAGGCGGTAAATAACTGGCCTAGACCTACTTCCCTATCTGATATTAGAAGCTTTTTGGGTTTGGCTGGTTACTACAGGAGGTTTGTGGAAGGATTTTCTTCCATTGCTGCCCCTTTGACCTGATTGACTCAGAAGAAGGTAAAATTTCAGTGGTCCAATTGGTGTGGGAAGAACTTTCAGGAATTGAAGACTAGATTGACCACAGCTCCAGTGTTAGCTCTACCCGAAGGCCTAGATGACTTTATGGTGTATTGTGATGCTTCTAGGATTGGTTTGGGTTCTGTTTTGATGCAGCGTGATAAGGTGATTGTGTATGCCTCTAGACAACTTAAGACTCATGAGAAGAACTACCCTACTCATGATCTTGAGTTAGCAGCCGTGGTCTTTGCTTTGAATATTTGGAGACATTATTTGTATGGGGTGCACGTGGATGTATTCACTGATCATAAGAGTCTTCAGTATGTGTTCACTCAGAAGGAATTGAATTTGCAACAAAGAAGGTGGCTTGAACTTCTTAAGGATTACGACATGAGTGTACTTTACCATCCGGGTAAGGCCAATGTTGTGGCGGATGCCCTTAGTAGATTGTCTATGGGTAGTGTATCTTCTGTGGAAGATGGAAAGAAGGAATTGGTTAAAGAGGTTCATAGGATTGCTTAGTTGGGAGTTCGCCTTATGGACTCAACCAAAGGTGGTGTTATTGTCCAAAATAGTGCTGAATCATCCTTGGTAGCTGAGGTGAAGGCAATGCAAGATAAGGATCCCATTTTACTTCAGCTTAAGGGTGCAGTTCATCAGCAGTGGGTTGAGGTTTTCTCCCAAGGGGGAGATGGTGTGCTTCGCTATCAGGGTCCCTTATGTGTGGGTTACGACAACAGATTCTTACTGAGGATCATAGTTACCAATATTCCATTCATTCGGGTGCCACAAAGATGTAATATGTTCTACGGGAAGTCTTTTGGTTGAATGGTATGAAGAAGGACATAGCCGGGTTTGTGGCTAAGTGTCCCAACTGTCAACAAGTAAAGGTGGAGCATCAAAGGCCGGGTGGTATGATTCAAGATATTGACCTTCCCACTTGGAAATGGGAAGCAATCAATATGGACTTTATTACTGGTTTGCCTCGTACTCGAAGGTAACATGATTCGATTTGGGTGATTGTGGACCGGATGACTAAATCATCCCATTTCCTGGATTTTAAGACTATGGATTCAGCAAATGACTGTGACAGACTCTACATCTGGGAGATAGTCCGATTGTATGGTGTTCCATTGTCTATCATTTTAGAGAGAGGTCGTCAGTTTACTTTCCAATTTTGGAGATCATTTCAGAAGGGTCTTGGTACTCAGGTGAAGCTTAGCATAAATTTTCACCCTCAGACGGATGGCCAGGCTGAGTGTACCATTCAGACTTTGGAGTATATATTGAGAGCTTGTGTGATTGATTTCAAAGGTAGTTGGGATGATCACTTACCTCTTATCGAGTTTGCCTATAACAACAACATTCACTCTAGCATTCAGATGGCTCCTTATGAGGTACTTTATGGCCGGAGATGTAGATCTCCTATTGGTTGGTTTGAGGTAGGTGAGGCAGTCTTGATTGGCCCAGATTTGGTGCATGAGACCATAGAGAAGGTTCAACTTATTAGGGAGAGGTTGAAGACCGCTCATAGTCGACAGAAATCATACGCGGATGTGAGAAAAAGGGAATTAGAATTTGAAGTTGATGATTGGGTTTTATTGAAAGTGTCATCCATGAAGGGTGTGATGAGATTTGGCAAGAAAGGGAAGCTCAGTCCCTGTTTTGTAGGTCCTTATCGGATTTTGAGGAGAGTTGGTAGTGTTGCCTATGAGTTGGATTTGCCAACATAATTAGAAGCGGTTCATCCAGTTTTCCATGTTTCCTTGTTGAAGAAATGTGTTGGTGATCCAACCTTGATTGTTCCTTTAGAGGATGTGGGTGTGAAGGATAGTCTCACTTATGAGGAGGTTCCCGTGGAGATCCTTGATCGTCAGATTCGAAGGTTGAGGAACAAAAAAGTCACTTCGATGAAATTTCTTTGGAGAAATTAGCTTGTTGAGAGAGCTACTTGGGAAGCGGAAGAGGCCATGAAGGCCAAATATCCCCATCTCTTTCCTCCCGATTCCGTTCAAGCTTGAAGTACTAGTTCCCTCCTTAATATATCCCACCGATTCTTTTCCATCAGTTCCCCTCGTGATCCTAGCATGCATCATGTTTTCCAAAGTTAGTTGAGCATGTTTTAAGTTGCAAGCTCAGTTTTCATGTTTTGTTGCTTGGTTGGGCTGTTTCTTTCTGGTTTCCCTTACTTGAGTCTTCATTCAAGGACAAATGATCCCAAGGGGGAGATATTGTAACACCCCGTAACCCAAACCAACTATTAAATTCTAAATCCAGTGAGTTTTCTACCTTTTCTACAAACTGTAGGTCACCACGGGCAGTGCCACGGGCGTCGTAGCTCAGACGGCCCGTGGGTTACCCTGTGGAAACCAAACAGTGAGGTTGTGCCCAGTTGCCTCATCCTGATGGGCGGTCATGATAGATGTCGTAGGTTTGACGACCCATGGGAACCCACCATCGGGATTCCCCAACCACATTTCCCCATCACCCCAATTCCCCTGATGGGTTAGGCCACGAGCATCGTGGGTATGACAACCCGTGGGAGCAGGCCGTCGGATTGATCCAGGTCTCCTCCCTCCTTGTCCACCTTTCCCTCGATGGGCAACCCCACGGGCGTTGCAGGCACGACGGGCCATGGGAGCTCGTCGTCGAAATGGTCCAGCAGACCTCAACCAAGGTACCCTTGCCCGAAGCCTTGGCCGACAGGCCGTCGTGGGTGTGACGCTCGTCGGGTAGCCTGTGAGGTGGCCTTTTTTCTTGCAATTTCTTATTTAGGTCCCAGGGGCATTTTAGTCATTACCCACCCTTTTAACTCCTAAATGATGTCATTTTGACTATTTCAAGTAGGGTTTTCACCCTCATTAGCCTAAGTTCCTTCTTATTACTTCATTCTTCTCCCAAAAAGGAAAAGTTCTTCTCCAACCTCCAAGTCTCAAGATCCAAGTTCAAGTCTCCTAAGTCTTTTCAATTCAAGTGGGTTAGCTTCAATCAAGGTATGTGGGTATTCAACAATGGGTCCCCAATTCTCAAAGTGATTCATGAATTTGTGAAATTAGGGTTTTGATCTAAATTGGGGAAAACTTATGAAATCAGTTTCTATTCTTAAGTTCATGGCTCCTTATTGCTTAAATTTGATTTGATCATGATTCCCCCATTGGTTTTAAAAGCCCAAGCATTAAAGTTGCTTTATAGCATGACCCCATTGAATTTCATGTTTTCAAGAGAAATTTGACATGATTAGATATCATGACCTTTCTTGTGTTTATGAAATTGCATGCTTAATTCTTCAAGTATGAAATTAGAAAGGTAAAGCATGATTTGAATTATAGTTATGCTAAGTCTTTAAAATCATGAATTTGAATTGCATGGCATCAGATATGTCTTATTGCTTTTCAAACAGTTTTGACATCAGATATGTCTTCAGTTATGATCAGTTTTGGCATCAGATATGCCCTAGTATTATATGAGCTATATGTATGTTTTGGGAGTAGTATTTTGCACCGAGTTGGACAGGGTGAGAGTACCCTTGATCCCAGAACTATGTGCCCCCATAGGTTTATAAGTCCCCTCTGTTGGGTATCAGATTTAGTGATCACGCCACAGTCATGCCTTTATACCCTGGCAAGGTATATTGGGTCCTCTCGATGGGGCGTATACATTGGATTCCATGTAGATCACATGGTCTATGTCGGTTAGAGAACTTCCCTCAGAAACAGTTTACGCTTTAAAAATGTATTTGACTCTTATTCAGATATCAGACTCTTGTTTATAATCATGTTTTCAACTTGTGGTAGTTCATAGAGTCATTTGCATCTAGTTTTACCTTTAAAGCATGATTTCGATTGTTGAATCATACTTAGCATGTTTTGTCATGTTCATGCATCCCTTATATACTCAGTACATTCCATAGTACTAACGCATATCTTATTATGTATCCTTTGATGATGCAGATTCAGGTGTTTCCCATCAGGCTCGTGGCTAGTTAGAGCCGGTTATCCAGTCAGCATTGGTGAGTCCTCATAGTTCGAGGATGAGTTTTCATTCTAGTTGTATTGTTTATCTTTCTTTCAGATTGTCGAGTTAGTTGGGGTTTTGTCCCATCAACTCCATATGCTAGCTTAGAGGCTTTTCAGACATAGACAGTGTTCGAGTCTTTTCTCTATATTGTATTTCTCATTCAACTTGACTATCTATGCTTATATTCTGGATTTGCTTATTATGCTTCCGCTCCTTTACTTGATTTACCTGAGTTATGCTATGACCAAGGATTAACTCGGGACACTTGTGGTTCGGGTCTCGTGTTACGTCCAGGGGGTAGCCTCGGGGCGTGACACAACTGGTAAGCGGCTAAGTATGCACTCTCGACTAGAGTGACACCCATAATATTTGTCACCTTCTGAATGTCATCAAGGAACTCTTGTGGATCCTCTTCTGACTTGGACCCATGAAATTCTAGAGGGTTCATCCGAGTGAAGTCTCGAATCCTTGTTGCAGTAGTGTTGGGATAAGGTGGAGCTGGTGCCATCACCTGCTGGTTGACCTGAGTGGTCATGGCATGAGCAAGCACCTGAAAAGCAAACCTAAATTCGGTGAGAGTCACTTGCTCATCAGAGGGTCTGCTGAAGTTGATGGTGCTGGCTGATTCTTGGCATTGGCTCTTCTAGGAGGCATTTTTCTGAAACACGTAGAGCACGAGTTAGAAGGCGATTAAATAGAGTTCATACTCTATATCACGAACTAGAAAGGAAGAAGGGAAGTTTTTCCTAATGACATGTAATACCCCAGAATTTGATCTAGCTTTTAAACACAAAACTAATAGAAATTTTGAAACTTCCAAGGATCACGAGTCAAGTTCACGACCTGTGGAAGTAACCATGAGTCGTGGAAGAGACCCGTGAAACTAGTCCTTCAGATCATACTTAGGTCTGGGAACCACGAGACAGGTTCACGATCTGTGGATGGTTCCATGAGTCGTGGAACCAACTCGTAAAACTCAAACTGAGGGTTGCCAATCTCCCCAGGAACCATGTGTGGGATCCATGACTCATAGAAGTTTCTACAAGTCATTTTATTAAATTGTTGGAAGTCTTTCGCAGCTTGAATTTTGGGCTCAGGAACCACGAGTCCAATCCACGACTCGTGGTTACTTCTACGGCTCATGAAAGCTTTTTCCTAATTATGTCCCAGGGGTATTTTAGTTATTACCTACCCTTTTAACTCCTAAATGATATCGTTTTGACTATTTCTAGAAGGATTTTCACCCTCATTAGCCTAAGTCTCTTGTCATCACCTCATTCATCTCCCAAAAAGGAAAAGAACTCCTTCAAGCTCCAAGTCTCAAGCTCCAAGTTCAAGTCTCCTTTTCTTTTCAATTACAAGTGGGTTAGCTTCAATCAAGGTATGTGGGTATCCAACAATGGGTTCCTTTCACCCTTGTACCCAAAATCCCCAATTCTTATTTTGAATTATGAACTTGTGAAATTAGAGTTTTGATCTAAATTGGGGAAAGCTTATGAAATCAGTTTCTATGCATCAATTCATGGTTTCTCATGGTTTATTTATGATTTGATTAAGATCACTTAATCGGTTTCAAAAGCCCATGCATTAAAGTTGATTTCTAGCATGATTTCATTGAATTGCATATTTCCAAGTAAAAGTTCACATGTTTAAATAACATGTCTTTATGTATTTATGAAAATGCATGCTAAATTCTTCAAGTATGAATCTAAGAAGGAAAAGTATGTTTTCAAGTATGACTATGCTAAGCTTCAAGAACTTATGATATGAGAATTGCATCATGCCCGATGTACTTGCATGCTTTTCAATAAGATTTGGCATGAGATTGTGCCACTATGAATTTTTGAGCGATACGTACATGTTTTGGGAGTAGTATTTAGCATCGAGCGATAAGGGTTCCATTACCCAAGTCCAAAACTACGTTGACAGCGTAGGTTATGAAGTGCCCATAGAGTGGTTCCACATCTTGATGTATGGTGTCCTGTGCTTTAGCGGGCATTAGGGTAGCTTTGCCAACTAGGGTTATATAGTTGGATATGGTGACTCCTTCCTTGGCACGATTCAAGTTAGCTTTGCTAATTAGGGTTACATAGTTAGATTTCATGTAGCTCGTATGATCTATTATCGGTTATAAGAAACTCACATACGAATGGTTTGACTTGTTTAAACTTATGATATTTATTTGAAGTTTGACTCTTATCTCATGTTTACCACTAAAGTTATGATGTGCACTTATGATATTCCTTTTTACATAAACTCGGTTTTAAGTATATTTTAAGTATGTTTTCATCATATTCACGCATATCTCACATGTTCAGTACATCCTATAGTACTGACGCATTTTGGGTTGTATTCTTTCATGATGCAGATTCAGGTTCGTTCCCTCACACTCGTGGCTAGATCTTGCTGGAGTCCCAGTTTCCAGTGGTGAGACCTCATTATCCAGGGCCAGTATTAGACCTATTTCTCTTATGTTATTTTCTTCGAATTTATCGAGCTAGTTGGGGTCTTGTCCCATCAGCTCTTATGATAGTTTAGAGGCTTCAGACATAGCCAGACTTATTTTTCGTTGTATGAAGTTGATACTTCTTAAGCCTTGTCCTTATTTAAGTTATGGTTGCCTATTTGTATCTAGTATGCTTTCTCTTTGTTTCTTGAATTGATTTCTGAGTATGTTATGACCAAGGATTAATCTGGAGCACTTGTGTTCCAGGTCATGTGTTACGTCTAGGGGTAGCATCGGGGTGTGATATGACTTCTCTGATATCAAGTTTGTCATGCCCGAGGCTACCCCTAGATGTAACACGATGCTTAGTGTCGCAAGTGACCCCAAGCTAACCCATGATCTGGCATATCTAGAAAATTTCAATTAAAATATATATTGTACGGAAGCTAAAAACAATTTAATATCTAACGTGGGAAAGAGCCTAAAACATGTCTGAATATAAAAATGTATATAGGGTGTAGTGATGACTGAAAACACTAACAACTCAATAGCTGAATCTAGTCTATGTCTGAAAGCCTCTAACTGATGTGAGTTGCTGGGACATGCCCCCAGCTAACTCTAATAACCTGAAACTGAAAAGTAAAGCCTAAAAGACAAAGCATGTATATCATCCTCGAACTATGAGGACTCACCACTGAAGCTGCTGAGTAAGGACTGGAAGTCGATCTAAGCACGGTCTGGATACTGAGCACCTGAACCTACATTATAAAATGATATAGCACAAAAGTATGCGTCAGTATTTTGAATGTACTGAGTATGCGGGATATATAACCAAAGTTGTAAACATGAATAATGAAATGGAAGTACATAGCATGAAACATGAGCAGGAAGGTATCTGAAATGCAATAACCAAGAAACTGAACATGAATATCATAGCATGCTAAGCTGAACTGAAATACTGAATACATGGTCAATGCAATGTTGAGTCTGACTGTGGGAGATACTATTACCGACATACCCCAAGCTGAGCTAACTATGGGGCCATTATGTAACCCTAGATGGAAGGTTGTTCATACATTCCCAAGGGTACGAACAAGTCTGACGTGGATCCACTAAACTGATTCCCACAAGGGACAAAGGTGTGTAGCCTAATCTGACAGCTGACCCCTCTTTATATCTACGGTGGTACCGTAATTCTGAGATTGGGGGACTGCTACTAAAGGTCTTAGCCTAATCTGATAGCTAAGACTTCATCCCATCATCCACTCGGTACTAAGTCTACTTCCAATGGAAATATAAGCAATGAAATGCAAGATGAAACACTGGATAGCTCAATACTGACAATTTTCTGAGAATGCACATATATATACTGGAACTGATGGCATTCTAATTCAGAAGTATAATTATCTGAATTATCTGCCTAGCAAGTATAATTATAAATACTGAAATTAAGACAAGCTAGGGTTTCTGAGTCCTGTACAAGTGACTATGCTAATTCTCCAAGAAACAAGAAGCATAAATTAATACAAGCAGTAGCATCTGAATTCCAATGAATCCCTAAGATTTAGGAACCCTAGGTCTGAGTATTTTATGGAGAATTTGAAGAACTGAATTGAAACTAGGGACTCAATGGGTGGAAGGAACCCAATGATGAAATTCCACATATCTAAAAGAAGATTCTATGGTTGAACCTTTGGATTTGGGGCAGAACTTGAAGAAAACCCTCCTGGTAGTTCTTGAGAGGAAACACTTCTTTTCTTGCTTGAAACTGCTAAATGTCGATTTAGTTTAGAAGTAATGCGGGAAAAAGAGTAAAAACCCTTTAATTACTCCCAAAATGACTTAGGATCGGAGTTAATAGAATTGGGAAAAGACCATAATGCCCCCAACTTAAAAGCAGGAACTGTAGAAATTTTTTGTTGGACGGGCTACCCGATGGGCGTCGAATTTGCGATGGCCCGTCGGTCCGGGCAATTGAGAAGGGTAGGCTAGGGTTGGTCCCCTTGTCGGTTCCCACAGTGTCTCCCATGGCCTGTCGCTTCCATGACGGCCGTGGTGATAGCCCGTCGAAGCATGAGGAGGCCTGGGGAGGGCCACTGGTGGTCTACCATGGGCTGCCTCATGACCCATCAAACTTTTGACGCCTGTGGGGACCTTCGTCTGGCTGAGGTAGGTTGGCAGGGATGCTGGGATCTTCCCATGGGGACCACGATGGGCCATCGTGTCCACGATGCCCATTGGTAATCCCGTGGGGCTTGCCTGGAGATGAAATTTTATTGAGTTTTTTTTTTAGTTCTGGGTTTTAAATGCTGGTCTGAAATTCTGGGGTGTTATAGAATGAAACTGAATGACAAATTGATTCGATTTTGAATGGTGTTGTACCAATAACAACTATTATTACGTCATCAAGCCGTTCAAGTTTTGCAAATGCTCGGTAGAGAAATCAGAGAAATTTTCTAGTATAAACTTGAAAGGTTGGAAACATGTGATATCCGTTTGGCTGAACACACTTGGAGTGCAAAGGCTCACAAGTAAAAATCCTCATGTTCCTGAAGAAGGAATGCTTAAAAACTAACTATCTAGTTTGGATGATCTTGTGATTCGTCTTAATGGAAGAGGATAATAAGTTGCATGAAAAATCAGCAATGATGGGTGCAAATCTTGTTAAGGATGTTACTCCAAATAACAAGAAAATGGGTCAAGCACTGGATGAGATTGAAAATATGTGTGCTATGCTCACTATATGCAATTTAGTTGGAAATCCAAAGGAATGGTGGTTTGATTCGGGAGTCAGTCGACATGTTTGTATTGACAAAGAAGCTTTTGCTACTTATACTCCTGCTGAACTCAAAGAAAATCTCTTTATGGGAAATTATGCAACAATCAAGATTGAAGAAAGTGGAAAGATATTCCTGAAGATGACTTTTGGCAATGTGTTGACTCTCAACAATGTTCTCCATGTTCCTACTATAAGGAAGAACATAGTTTCTACATCACTTCTTATTGAGAACGAGTTTAAGTGTATGTTTGTTTCGGAGAAAGTTGTAATAAGTAAGAACAATATGTATATTGGAAAAGGTTATCTAGATGAGGGACTTTTCAAACTTGATGTAATAGTTGTTGAAATGAATAAAGTTGAGGCTTCTTCTTACTTGCGTGAGTCTAACAATTTATGGCATGGTCATTTGGGACATGTCAACTATAAAACCTTACGAAAAATGATAAGTTTAGAAGTATTGTCTAAGTTCGAGTGCAATAAATCACAATGTCAAATCTGTATTGAATCTAAATTTATTAGACATCCATATAAGTCTGTTGAAATGAATTCCAGTCCCTTAGACTTAATACATATAGATATTTGTGATATGAAGTCAACACCATCTTGCGGTGGAAAAAGGTATTTTATAACTTTTATTGATGATTGTACTCGATATTGTTATGTTTACTTGCTTAATAGTAAGGATGAAGCAATTGAGGTATTTAAGCAATACAAAACTAAAGTTGAAAATCAGTTGAATAAAATAATCAAAACGATAAGGAGTGATAGGGGTGGAGAGTATGAATCTCCTTTTGAAGCAATATGTTTGGAAAATAGAATTATCCATCAAACTACTTCCCCTTATACACCTCAATCCAATGGAATTGTGGAAAGGAAACATTGAACATTAAAGGAAATGATGAATGCCTTATTAATAAGTTCCGGTTTAGCACAAAGCTTATGGGGGAAGCAATCCTTACAGCAAACAAGATACTCAATAGAGTGTCTCACAACAAAATACAATCTATTCCATATGAGAAATGGAAAGGAAGAAAACCCAACTTGAAATATTTCAAAGTGTGGGGGTGCTTATCCAAAGTCCAAGTTTCTAAGCCCAAGAAAGTCAAAATAAGACCTAAGACTGTGGATTGTGTTTTTATTGGATATGCTATAAATAGTAAAGCATGTCGACTTTTGGTTCACAAATCCAAGCATCCCGATATTCATGATAATACGATAACAGAATCAGATAATGCTAAATTCTTTGAAAATATTTATCCGTATAAAATAAATAGTGAGTCATCAAGCGAAAGATCTAAATGACCTCGGAAAGAACCAAAGAAACATACACTTAATGAAGAAGATCCAAGATGTGGTAAACGTCAAAGGATATCTACTTCCTTTGGATCGAATTTTGTGACTTTCCTTCTTGAAAATGAGCCTCATACATTTAAAGAAACTATGTCTTCCTGTGACTCATCATTTTGGAAAGAAGCTGTCAATAGTAAGATAGAATCAATCCTAAGCAATCACACTTGGGAATTCGTTGATCTTCCTCCTGGAAATAAACCTTTATGCTCCAAATGAATCTTTAAAAGGAAAAATGAAGGCTGATGGTACTATTGACAAATATTAGGCAAGACTTGTTATCAAAGGTTATAAAAAAAAGGAAGGTCTTATTATTTTGACATATATTTGCCTCTAATAAGAATAACATCTATTCGGATGTTAGTTGCATTGGCGGTTGTATATGGTCTTGAAATCCATCAAATGAATGTGAAAATAGTTTTCTTGAATGGAGAGTTGGAGGAAGAAATTTACATGGAACAACCTGAAGGTTTTGTGGTTG
Source organism: Jaltomata sinuosa (assembly GCA_003996215.1). Lineage (NCBI taxonomy): Eukaryota > Viridiplantae > Streptophyta > Magnoliopsida > Solanales > Solanaceae > Jaltomata > Jaltomata sinuosa. The sequence goes on from QJPP01004210.1 coordinate 19,885, forward strand.
CTGGTAAAGAAAGAAAAGTATGCAAACTTGTTAAGTCACTTTATGGACTAAAACAAGCACCATAACAATGACATGCAAAGTTTGAACAAACAATGTTGTCAAATAGATTTAAGATCAATGAGTGTGATAAATGTGTTTATATTAAAGACATTCCAAATCATAAAGTCATTGTTTGTTTGTATGTTGATGATATGTTGAACATCAGTAGAGACATTTCTGACATAAATACTACTAAGCGTATGCTAGCTAGCAAATTTGATATGAAAAACTTAGGAGTTGCTGACATGATCTTAGGGATCAGAATTCATAAAATTCCTCAAGGTCTAGCATTGTCACAGTCTCATTACATTGAAAAGGTACTTAATAAATTCAAGTATTTGAATTTCAATCTTGCCAAGACACCAATGGATGTGAGTTTTGCACTTCAAAAGAATGAAGGTAAAAGTGATTCACAATTGAAATACGCACGAGTATTGGAAAGTTTGATGTATATCATGAACTGTACGCGATCAGATATAGCATGTGTTATAAGTAAACTTAGTCGGTACACAAGTAATCCCAATCAAACTCATTGGATGGCAATGAAATGAGTTTTAGGGTATTTGAAACATACTCAAAACTATGTCTTGCATTATAACAAATATCCTGCAGTACTTGAAGGATATAATAATGCAAATTGGATCACCGAATCATCTGAAGTTAAATCCCCAAGTGGATATGTATTTACTCTTGGTGGAAGAGAAGTTTCTTGGAAGTCGTCCAAACAAACATATATCGCTCACTCTACAATAGAATCTGAGTTTATAGCTTTAGATAAAGCCGGTGAAGAAGCTGAGTGGCTTCGAAAGTTTTTGGAAGATATTTTGTTCTGGCCCAAACTGTTGGCACCTGTATGCATACACTGTGATAGCCAAGCGGCAATAGTTAGGGCAGGGAGCACTATGTATAACGGAAAATCTCATCACATTTAATGGAGACATAAAACCATTAGACAACTACTCTCTAGTGGAATTATCATGATTGACTATGTAAAGTCAAGAGATAATGTATCAGATGCACTTAAAAAAGGCCTAACTGGAGAGGTAGTTGAAGATCATCAAAGGGAATGGGTTTAAAGCCTAGGACAAGTCATCATAGCGGTAACTCTACCTAGTAGACTGAAGATACCAAGAGCTAGATTCAAGGAGAAAAACAAAGTTATGATTGACGGTTCAACATTGTCAAATTACCAAACCCATTCTCTTGATGAAGACAATGTTCAGAAATAAGGGTAAAACTTTTAAGGCTTAAAACTTTTTAGTGGTTTCTAAGTTTGGCAGGTGTGACCAAATAGTTTATCTATAGGATTAAATGTTTAGAAAACACCTATGTAAGTGTGAAATGTAAGCCGCTTCAAGGAGAATGATGGTAAAGGATGATTCTCTAAGAACTTATGAAACCAGGTAGTGTTCATGGCTGAAACGAACAAAACCGTGAGAACCATAAATGGTTAAAGGTTAGTTGTATGACTTGTATTGTCTAGGTGTATAAAAAAGTTTGACGGTTCAAAGATATCGCATCTACCGATTGACCGAGTGCATCTGATATAAGTTCACTACAGAAAGTTCAAAGGGAAACCTATTTACCCAGATGCAATTAATATTTGCTTGTAGATCACACACTTGTCCGTATATTATTTCATCGTATATACATTCCCCATTCATATGGGGGATTATTAGGGTTTAGCAATGAAAAGTGAATGAAAAATAGAGGGAATAGAAATGGAGGGAAAATGAAATTTGTTTTTGCTTTTGTAAAGAGCATTTGTACCACATTGGCAGTGGAAAGAAAATTTCAAGTGCTTATATTGAGAAACACTTCCTCATTGTCTTAAAGGGGTTGAAAAGAAGATAAGCCTCGCGCCGTCGTCATCGTTGGCTCGTCTTTGATTTCGATTTTGGCTTTGGCTTTGAATTTGTCAAAGATTGATCGAGAGATTATATTTTTGGATAAAGTTTATTTAAACTTAATTGTTTAAACCAAAGTTCTAACCCACAATTCTCCAATGCGAGCGCACTTTGGCATGTGCGGAACGCATGGGGATCGCACGTCAAAAATGACGCGTCCTTTCGACTCACTATTTTGTGACATGCGAGGAGACATGCGACCCGAACAATGCCATGTGCGCACATCCAAACGCACATCACTGCCAGCTTTGGCAGCATCACTGGATGCTTGTGCGACGGGACGTGCGATGCGCACTTCCTCTTGTGTGAACCCCACGTCGTCCCGTCGTATCTAAAACAGTGCAACTTTTCTGAACCTTTGCTTCCTTTATGAAGCAGTGTTTTTTGGCTATAAATATCTGATTCTTCCTTAGATATGGAACACGAATTTAAGTACTATTTGAGTACAAAATACATAAGTATACTCCTACATTTCTTCTAAATTCAAGTGTGATTTACTACCATTGAGTGGTTCGCCGATCAATAGAATTTGAGGTACCGTTATTCTATTGATGTTAATCGTTCTATCCTGGGAGGATATATTCCATTAACCTCGGGTGCTTGAGGGGAATAATTTCCTTAAGGACACACTGTGCATTCAGTGGGCTCGATTTCTCCTTCATCTCTTTTTCTTGTTTCTACTTCTTGTTTTAAATACAGATTTTATATATCACTCTGATAACAAATTAAGTTATGGTGATGGCCGAGCCACGTTCATGGTCACGCCCAACACTTGGGCTATTTTCCATCTTCACTTGAGCGCGATGGTGGCTGCGCCGCGTGTGGCATCATGCACATACTGAATGCTCTACTGGGGTATGACGCAGTTGTCACTTCTCTAACACAATTTTCACTCTTTCTTGACTTTTAGCCTTTGCGTTGCTTCCCATTGGTTCCAAATTCATCCTCAAGCCATTTCTTCCTCGCGAAGCGAATTTCGTCCTCCAAGTACCTACATGATTATTAATGCTCCAATTAGTCCAACATTCAATAATCATCCTAAGTTAGGCATATTTAATATGATATATCGCTCAAAATGATAGAAATGCGAATAAAGTAACGCATACAGACATCTAAATATGCCCAACATCACCACCTTGGAGTATTTTCTCCCATTAATTAATATCCAAATTTGTGTTCAAACGTGGTAGTTGTTTTCCTACTTTTTATTAGTTAATTTTTAGTTATATTAATATTCTGCAACCATCGGAACTTTCTTGTTTAGATAATTAGAAATTGTCTTATTTAGTTAATAGTTTAACCACAAGTCCTGGTGGGAACAATTGATCTTATCACATTATTACTTATTGATTACGTATACTTGTGTTTGGGTTTGGGAGATCAACCCGGCCTCGAACCGGTAGGGCTCACCTTATGAGGTCAGATTTGGCCCGGGCCGACCCTGTTAATAGGCTTACGTAGTGATGGCTTTTACTCCATTCGTTCTAATTTATGTGACACAATTTGAATCGATACGGAGTTTAAAAAAAATAAAACTTTTGAAATTTGTTGTTTAAGACATGTCATGTATTATATGTGGCTATAAAAGTTTTGACTTAAACATGCCATAATATTTGTACGGTTATAAAAGCTTCTCATTAAGGATAAAATAGAAGTATATGTCATTCTTTACCGATAAAAATAAAAATGTATCACATAAATTGAAACGCATGGAGTGTCATCATTTTCTTTTGTTTTTTCCTTTTTGACTAGTTTTGACTACATACATAGATATATTTCCAAGCTGGCAAATCATGTGAAGCAAAAGAGTGTGCATGAAAGGGGATAAGCACGTGTGGATTGTGAAAACAAGTAGCCACCATGGGCTTACCTCATGCCATTACAATGTGTGGTCTTAACTAAAGATTCAATCAACACTACTACGTACTGGAAAAAATGGGTCGATATTTTCAGCAAATGCCACTCATATCAGTGCTATAAATAATAGGATAAATTATTTGTAGTAATATATCCCTCATCACTGACAACTAGTATTTCTTTTTAGACTTGTCATACTATATTTTAAGTTTTCAAGTATTAAAATGGTGATTGTGAGGGGAAATACATCACCTTTTCGTCCCTGCAGCAGGATAGAATTAGCAAGGCCTGTAATTAGCTTGATCTGTTTGAATAGAGAGTTTGAAAGTGATGATGATGACGATGATGATGGAGCAAAAGTTGCACCTGCAGCGTAACGTTCTCATGGATTTTGCTTTATGATAATTCACGTGTGTTCTTCTTAGTATTATAAATGGGAATCCTTATTTAAGTCTTTCTAAGTACACTCTGTCTCTGTGTCTCGATTTAAGTGTCTTATTTTTTTCTTTTGATTTGTCCCAAAAAAGAGTATCTCTTTCTATATGTAGTTCGTTTAACAATTTCAGCATTCTACACGGCAAGTTTAAGACCACAAGATCATTTAAAGGATTACACTCATATTTAGTTTAAAATCATAAGATTCAAAAGTCTCTCTTTGTTTTTAAACTTTATGCCCAGTAAAACTAAAACACTTAAATTGAAACGAATGAAGTATTAATTAATGTAGTGGCAATGAATCTACCTGGACATGTAATTCTCATGATTTTGACAAGGTTGCCTGTAAGTTCTCTAATTAGGTTCAAGTGCGTTTGCAAATTGTGGTACTTTCACCTCAAGATTCTTAATCAGTAGTGAAGGCAAAATTTTAATTAAGGGAGTTCAAAAAATATTTAAAAAAAAGTAAGCAAACTAATAGTGCTCAATGCCATTTCTCCTACTAGTTTGATCACAGTAAGTGTGATGCGCGTGTACCTTATTTCAATGAGTAAAAATTTATTTAAAATTGTGTTTGAGTTATAAATAGAAATGTAAGTTTTCAAAGATGATGAAATATCCGCTAATTAACTTACTCAATAAAGAAAGACTGTCTCATAGCAATCCTCAATTATCAGTCAATGATTCAATTTAAGAATTTTTTCCAATTTTATAATTTCATCACTTCACTTTCACAATATATCATGCTTCCTTATCATTTCCAGCAAGAACGCATAAACCTTGAAAATCAAAATAGTTCGGAAGGATAGAACATAAAATATATATATATAAGCAAGCAACTAACAATCTACGGGCTTCACATGCCGAGGCGGATCTCGTTAGCGTTTGCTCTGAATTTCCTACTTTATTTGAATTATATCATAATTGTGTTTTACCTTGAAAAGGTTTTCTTGGTGGAAAAGGTTTCCTTCTAGGAAAAGATCTCTTCCATAATTAGTTAATTCTTTCTTGGAGGAGAAGTTTAGACTTCTATAAATAGAAGATCTTTATTTCTCAAACATAACATAATAACATCCACAATGTAGTCATCAAAAGAGTCTTGTTTAGGGGGAGATTTTTCTCTCGTAGATTTTATGTATTTTAATTTAGTTTCCAATATGTAGGTCAATTGACCAAACCATATCGAATAATATGCTTTTTAGTATAGTTTTATGTGTGGTCTGACTTATCGTCTTGATGATTTGCAATGAATAGCTTTTGCATGACGCCCTCTCGATTTCGATCCCAACAAGTGGTATCAGAGCTGGACGATCCAATTGGTTTAACGATCCAATGATTCAATGAGTTCAATGGTTCCATGAGTTTGAAGACATGTTTAAGGCGGTTTCAAATCAAGTTGCAACAAATTTGATGATAATGAAGATTTTGTCTAGATACTACATGTGGAGAAGTTTCAAGTTTCAACCATATTTTCAACATACCTGCTGCTGCATCTTTAAAAATAAAAATAAAATATTTTAAAACCATTTTTAACCATAATATTTTAAATCTTATTTTTAACCATGACAATCAGCAGTGATGAAGATGATGTGAAAAAGTAGATAAAGATTAAATTTGCTAGAAAATTCAGGTCAAAGGGAGATTTGTTAGAGTTTTCCCTGAATTTTCTACTTTATCTGAATTATACCATAATTGTGTTTTACTTTGAAAAGTTTCTTGGTGGAAAAGGTTTTCTTGTAGAAAAAGATCTCTTCCATAATTAGTTAATTCTTTCTTGGAGAAGAAGTTTGAGACTTCTATAAATAGAAGATCTTTATTTCTCAAACACAACACAATAGCATCCACAATGTAGTCATCAAAAGAGTCTTGTTTAGGGGGAGATTTTTCTCTCATAGATTTTATGTATTTTAATTTAGTTTCCAATATGTAGGTCAATTGACCAAACCATATCGAATAATGTGCTTTTTAGTATAGTTTTATGTGTCGTCATAGCCACATGAATCTACTCCAGGGGGCTCTTCTGTTTTTTTTTAAGTCCTTTTCTATTGAAAAGTATCTTGATGATTTGCAATTAATAGCTTCCGCATAACGCCCTCTCGATTTCGATCCCAACAGATCTTAGATTTCTAGAACATGGGTGCACCTCCAAAAAGGAGGGAAAAAAGTAATAAGTGGAAAATTGATCCCGCCTATCCCTTTAAGTAAATAACTCAACATTCAACAAAGTGCACCATTCAACCTTTTTAGAGTGTGGGTGCCAACAAATAATTAGATCAATTCTAGAAAATATATACATAAAATATCTAATTTTGCCCAAAACTATGAATTGACGTGCACCATAATTTGGACTTAAATCCTCCCTTGTTCATATGAACACAAAATCAAAATTCAGGGGAAAAAAACATAAAAAGAAGACGTCCAAAAAGGATACAACAAACAAGCTAGCTAGTGAGTGAATTTACTATTGAAATATATCTATTGCATATTTACTCCAAAGAATGACACGAAATTAGAATGGAAGTATATACTGATAAATTCATTTGGTTATATTATGATGTGTCATTATTTAAGTGGAATTAGAATTTAACTAATTAGTTAAATCCAAACTATATATTTGGAAAATAATTAGTTTTGTCCAATATAAAATTTATTTTTGAAGGATAAAATGGTTGATCATCATTTTGCGTCGGAGCACACATATTTCTTCTGAATTTGAATGACATCTTTTAGGAATAACTTTACGAAAACTATAACTCTTCTAATTTGTGTGGTATAATAAAAATTTCAAGATTAAAATTTTTAAATTATGACCGTGAATTTGGATATAGAATTTTTTTGAAATAAAATTTATATATTTAAAAATTATATAAAAAATTAGAAATCACAATAATTAACAACTAAAAATATTTAAAAGGCATATTAAAAAAAATGATAAAAAAAAAATTAGGTCAACTCTCAAAATTTCAACTGTGCTAGCATAACATTTCTACTAGTTTTAGAATTTTCAATAATATTAAAGGTAAAATGAATTTTGTATTACTTCAATTATAGAAATTGAATTACAACAGATTCTTAAACAGATAACCTAACAACAAATTATCTTCTACAATTCTTAATGGAAAAGATATTATAACATGACCACAAACAATAATTGAAATCAAAAAATTATGAACTACTAGCACACATTTGAAGTGATAAATAAATCAAAATTGTAGTAAATAAATGCTTAATCCACTACTAGTTCATGAAACATACAATTAACAGCCGGACAAAATTCTTGACAATAAGAAACGAGCATATTAAAAGAAAATTCCATTAAAGAAAATTAGGTTGATTTTTGAAATTTTAATTGTGCCACATAGCATTTCTACTAGTGTAAGATTTTTTAATAATATTGAAGGTAATGTGAATTTTGTATTACTTCAATGAGTGAAATCAAATTACAACAAAATTTTAAATAGATAACGCAACAATTAACTATCTTCTAAGACTCTTAATGGAAGGAAAATTATAATATGACCACACACAGAAATTGAAGTAAATAAAAGCTTAATTCATTAACAGTTGTAACACATAATTAACATCTGAATAAAATTTTTGACAAGAAGAAGTAGGCATATAAAAAAATTTGATCAGAGAAAAATTAGATTGACTCTCAAAATTTCAATTATACCACTTAGCATTTCTATTAGGGATGTGCTACGACCCAGACAAGATCGTGATTGGCACCCACACTAACCCTCCTGTGAGAGAATCAAACAAACAAATTTTAATTGCATGCTCAACACAAATGAAAGGGTAGATAGTCCTGTTATAGTAGCTGAAGTTAGAGACTTCAAGAGGCGTGTAGCAGATTGTGGACTCCTAGACCTTAAGTCGTCTGGGGCAGTTTTTACTTGGAACAACAAACAAGGAAATATAAGTAGAGTCTACAGTAGAATTGATAAAGTGTTAGTAAATGGGGACTGAATTACCAATTTATCAGCGTCAAAGGTCCACTATGCAAATGAGGGGATTTATGACCACTGCCCAGCTATTATCAGTTGGGACACAGGTCAGCCAAGGACTGCAGCTCGGTTTCGATACTTTAATATGTGGAGCTTAGCTCCAGACTTCTATGAGAAAGTGCAAAGTGACTAGAACAGACATATAAATGGGACAAAAATGTATCAACTGGTGGGCAAGCTGAATATATTGAAGACATGTTTGAGAGAGATTAACATATTCAAATTTAATGAAGTGGAAACAAATGCAGACAAGGCATATGCGAAGTTACTTGACTGTCAAACTAAACTACAATAGGACCCTAGGAACTTACAATTGTTGCATGAAGAAGAACAACTGGCGAAGGAATATATGGATTGGAATTTGGCAAGAACTAAATTCCTACGGCAAAAATGCAAAATCAATTGGCTACATTATGGTGATCTTAACACTAAGGTGTTCCACAGCATATTGAAGGCAAGATGAAGTGCTAATCGAATTTTTACAATAAGATATGGTAGAGGAAACATAGTTACAGATACACAAGGGATAGTAGAAGATTTTGAGGACTTCTACATGGGTTTGCTAGGTAAGGCAAAACCTACTAGAACCCATGTATGCAGCAGTACTGTGAGGCAGGGGCCAATGGTGACTACAAAAGACATGGAGAGGCTTACAAGGACCATAGAGGAGGATGAAATCAAGAAAGCACCATGGGCAATAGATGGGGACAAAGCTCCTAGCCCCGATGGCTATAACAGCCAATTCTTCAAAGACTGTTAAAGCATAGTAAAAGAAGATCTGATAGCAGTTGTACAGGAATTCTTCAAGTCTGGGAGCATACTAAAGGTTTGGAATCACACTGTGATAACTCTAATCCCAAAATATGATCATGCAGAGAGTGTTGGTGACTACTATCCCATAGCCTATTGCAATACAATTTACAAGGTGGTCTCAAAGGTACTGCAAATAGACTAAGGAAGATTCTACCATACATAATATCTGACAACCAAAGTACATTCATGGAGGCTAAAATGATAGTCCAAAATATACTCATATATCAAGACCTTGTTAGGCTATACAACCGTAAGCAATGCAAGAAAAGTTGCCTTATAAAAATTAACTTGAGGAAAGCATATGACTCAGTTGAATGGGGGTTTGTGGAGGAGATGTTACATGCTTTGAATTTTCCCCCTCAATTTATCAAGTGGATAATGAATTGCATCACCATGACTAAGTAAACACTAGCAATCAATGGGGGTGTCTATGGCTGTATTGAAGGAAAAAAGGACTTCGACAAGGGGACCCAATCTCCCCTTTGCTATTTGTTATTTGTATGGAATATTTCATAAGAGTAATGAAGGTGGTGGCAGATCATGAAAGCTTCCAGTTCCACACTAAATGTAAGAGTCTCTAGTTGAACCATTTATGCTTTGTGGATGATGTGTAGTTGTTCTGCTCAGGTGAAATTAAATTTGTCATACTGTTGCTAAGGGGTCTCAAGACATTCTCAGAAGCTTCGGGGTTGGAAACTACTGCACCCAAATCTAATATTTTCTATGTGAATATGGAAGCAAGGGAAATAGAGGACCAACGTGAGTTGATTGGCTACTCAAGAGGATATCTTCAATTCAAATATTTGGGGGTGCCTATTTGTAACGATCTAGTCCGTTGTTACTTTGGGCCCAGGAAACGAAGGAGTCCAGTCCCCTGGAGGACAGAATAGCACTTCTTAGTGACTAGGAGCACCGGGCCAAAGCTTCCAAGGTCTCATCCCAAGATGAGAGGTTCTTTTTTGCTTTTAGTCTTGATTCGAAGAGAAAGTTTAATGTATATAGAAATAGTGAGTGTGCGTGTGGGTTGTAGGTATACCACTTACAAGAAAGGACCCCAAGTCAGTAAAGTAGTTAACCAAATCTATTTCAGTTCCTGTGTCTGTCGCTATCGCCCTATTCTCTCTCAATTGCCTAATGTTAATTTTTTCCAATTCTGTAAATTTGGGGAAAATGGTTAAAAATACGTTCGGAATAATAGGGTAACGTCATAAAAAATTTCTGATTTCTGAAAAGAATCCGGGATGACGTCACACTGCTATAGTGATAATTGTTCCGCTATAGCAGCACCGTTCTCGCGGTAAGGCGGACCGCTATAGCAGGGTTACGGGAGACAGAACCTGCGACAGGATTTTATTAAAATGTCTCATCTCCTCAGTTGGGCAACATACGAGGGTTCCTCCAAAAACCCTCCCATGCTGCTCCAAGGCTGGGAAATCATGAGGAGAAGAGGTCATGGCTAAAGGGACGCAGAACAGTGAATTCCAAGATCACGGTTCAGCCGGGAACGCAACCACGGAGCCAGAAACGCACTGTTATAGCTGCTTGGCATCCAGGTAGGCTAGGTTTTCATGAGTAGTCAGACATATTTACTTTTCGTACTTGTTGTATAGTAGAAATGGAGAATCCATATTTTAGGCCTCCGGGAATGGAGTCTGGCGGGTTCAGGATTGGTTGTGTTATTTCTAGGATGTACGAAAGGGCTGATCTTGTGAGTGGTAATATGTGTGCAACTTATTCATATTGCTTTGATAACTTGATAGATCAAAGGGACTAATATATCAGAAAGGTTCGGGGAACCGGGGGAGTGCTTGGGAGCACGGGAAGCGGGAATAGGAAGCTCCTAGGTGGAGTTTAAGGAAACGTTATTTCTTAAGGCTTAGCGGCGGTCTGGCTAAGGTTAGGAAAGGGAAGTGTGTCGCATGCTTGTGTATTTATTTAACAAGGGAATTTGCTAGTTGTATGTTATAATAAAAAGGGTGAACCGGGGAATAGTATTCGGACGGGAATTGATGGTTCGTAGTTGTACTCGGGAAGGGGTAGGTGATGGCTTATGATTTTCTGTAAATGTGTATATTGATGTACTCGTGTCTAAGTGATTGTATGCATTACATTGCTTAGGGAAATTGTATGGAATGTCTAGGTTCCTGTTTATAGTCTGTGATTGAACGGTTTTACTTGTTGGTTTACAAGTTGTGTGTGTTCATATATTGAGTATGGTTTGTTGACATTCAGTTTGCTCGGGTACCACACCTAGTACAGGTATAACAAATGATTGGCATGGGTACCACGCCTGGTACCGGTATAACACTTGGTTGGCATGGGTACCACACCTGGTACGGGTTTACTTTACTGCATCTTGCATTGGTTCATTGATTATTGTATTGCATTAGCTGATATTGGTTCCGTGTGTGGACCGGGTTATTTTACTGAATGTGATACTTTATATTGGTTCCGTGAGTGTACCGGGTTATTTATTTGAAGGGTGCTATTGTTTGGTGGTCCTTGAGTGGCCGGGAATTTCTATATAACTGTTGTGATTGGTCTTGGTTTAGGTCGGGTTGTTCATCGATATTGTGTTGGTCTTGGTTTAGGCCGGGTTGATTACAAGGTATATGTGTGTAGTCTAGAAATGGGATCTCGGGGTGGGTCTGGACTATGTGGAAGAGGCTTAAGTTCAGGAGTTGTTGTCAATAAGTGTATTAAGGGCGGTCAGGGGTTAATTATGATTGTTGAGCTAAGGGTTGGTCTTGGTGTAGACCGGGGTAGCAGGTTGGACACTTGGGTGTGGTTAAGGGGATCCTTGGAGGGTCCGGGTCATGTGCAGTAAGGGGATTTAGATGTAACTCTAGGGTTGTCATTAAACATAGCAAGGGTTGCTGGGTGGATTGCATGTGGTGGATACACTGAGAGTCTGGGTGGTGATCTTGGCTATGGCACATTTATTAGAAGGTTTACTAGAGATCCGTGAAGGGTTGGACCCTGGTGAGCAATGTTACGATTATAAGTGGTTGAGTTGGGCAGTTAGCCGGGCTAAGTTGGAAGGATAGTTAGAACAGTGGACTTAGGTAAAAGAAGGGTAGTCCAGGTATGAACATGGACATCTGTGAAGGGTAAGGTGACTTGGGAAGTCAGGGATAAGGTAAGGCTTTGGAAGTCTAAGGTTGTTTGACTTGAGAAGTCTAAGGTTAGTGTGACTTGGGAAGTCTAAGCTTCGCGTGACTCGAAAGACTTGAGAATGAGGGAGTTGGCAGCGGAAGAACGTGGGGGTGGAAACTAAGTTATTTAATTTTGGTCATGTATTTCCTATTTTTTCTTGTATGATGGTAGGAGTGGATTCGGGTCGACCGATGATGCCTACCAGTACGTGTGTTTGTACTGACTCTATTCTTACTATACCTTTTGGTATAGTCTTGTTGCAGGTTGGTGATGTTTCATAGGTTCGCGGCGATGAGATCTCCAGCAACTTCTGTCCTTATTTTCCATGGCGGAAGTTGGGTCTTTTATCTCTTTGTGTCATCTTGTAGTAGCTCTTGTACCTGTTTAGACTAGATCCTAGGGGAGGGTGTTTTTAAAATGTTGTAAAGATTTTTTCGCAATTTCTTATGTAGCCTATTTCTAAACAGGTTTTTTGTAAAGAAATGATTTCAGTTATGTATAAAGATGGCTTAATTTGATGGTCTACTTTAATTCTGCATGTTACCTGTTGGACGTGTGGTAAGGGTTCGTCTATCTAGGTGATTAGAGTAGGCGCCCGCACAGCCCGGTATGTTGGGTCATGATAGATGGTATCAGAGCCTAGGTTATCGGTCTCCCAGTACAAGAGTAAAATGTTGAATAGGGTCCTACGGATTGGTGTGTTGATGTCCACATCTAATCTTTGGGGAACTATAAGGCATTTTAGGAATTTTCACTCTTCTTTCATTCCTTCGTGGGGTTTGTACTTGCTTGTATGGGTTGAGTTCAATTGGTATCTCTCGATTCCAATTGGTATCTCAACAAGGTGAAGGAGGTCTCCGTACTTCAGTTACGATAGGACAAGCAAGAGGAATTGGAACCGGGAAGGTTCCAATTGGTATCTGGCCTGAGAGGCTATGACAAGCATGGATAACCGGCTCATGGTCATCCATGGTACAAACGAAGGTAAAACTTGTGAATTGATTGGCTATGATTTGCTTTTGCTGTGACTTGAAAAGTTTAAATTGTTATGTGTACAATCTTGTGTGGCTTATTTGAAATGCATGTGGATTTCCAATTGGTGTGCATGCATAGTCTACGGAAGGTCATTAAGTGAAAAGTTTGTGTGCCTTAGACTATGATAGTCTGTTAATTGTTGTTATTTGAAAAAGGGTACTACGTGTTAAAGAGCTTATCATCGGTTAAGATGGTAAGGGATTGGTGACTGAGACTTTAGGGAAGCTTCGGCTTCAGGGCAGTCAAAATTTTGGATGGGAACCATGAGAACAAGAGAGTCATTAGTGTGTAATGGCGGGAAGGTAATGCCGGGAAACAATTGATGGTTGTGAAGCCCTTATAAAATTTGATATGTTTATAATGTGGTATACTTGTTTTTAATGAGTTAAGTGTTAGGAGTGGTCTTGGGGGTGGTTTAAGACCATGGAGGGACTTACAGGTTGGGACAGTGGAAACCGGGAAGGGGGATGAGTGCATTTAGCTGAAAAATCAATTTTTTCTGTACAGTTACCATCGGGACTGTTATAGCGGTGAAATGTCTGCTATAGCGGGACCACTATCGCGTCATAACCATCCGCTATAGTGGAGGTCAGTGAAGCAGTGAGCTGCTCTATTTTCCCCTGTTTTTGGTCCCTTTCGAGGACGAGATAGAAACAAGCATAAATCACCAAACCACTGTATAAACCAAGGAAAATTAGTTCTATATATATATATATATGCGGTAAAGAAAATAGTGTCTAACACGGGCATCCACGTGCCTAAAATAAAAGAAAAAAGGGGAAGGGGAAAGATTGTCTGAAATGAGCCCTAGGCGGGGGCAAACCAACAGTAGATATCAATAACAAGGGGAGAGTCGTAGGCCTCATCCTCGCTCAGGAAAGGGAACTCATGTACGTCCTCCGGCTCGAGGGTGGGGAGCTCCTGACCAGGGGCAGCACAGGAGAACATGACCTTTATGGTCTTCCACATCCGGGAAAACATGCGGTCCCGGGAGCTCCTCTTCCTTTTCTCTTCTTCTCACTCCCTTTTGAGTGCTGCAAGTTCCTGAGTGGTTGGATGAGGGGTTGCACCGCCAGAGTTAGGATCCTCCATGAACCTCTGGACAGTAGCTAGGTTCTCCTCCAGCTGGTCTCTAGAGATCGGGGGCTGGGGTAGGGACTGGGAAGGGGCAGGGGTATCATCCTCCTCATCATCATTGCCGGCCTCATCCACCGGCTGACTTCTCCCTGCCTCACCTACCTTCCTCTTCTTCTTGGGAATGTCCTTCACCTAGACTGGGTCAAAGGGCTCATCCATGGCCACCTCTGCATCGGTGTGGTCCTGAGGCACACCAGCTCGCCTGCACAGCTCTGAAACCATCCCGGGTAGATAAGGGCCCTTCCTGGGGCCAGTATAGAAGCTCTTCCATTCCGAGATGCTCTGCTCCCCCACATTCATAATAATCCCCTACATGGCACAAGCGATCACCAAAGCTCGAGCTTAGGTCACCTCGGTTTGATTTCCTGATGGACGGATCCTCCGGGACACCAAATTCAGCCACATCCTATGGCGCCCCTTGGTCCAAAACTCTGATTTTGTCATTCCAAGACCATATCTACCTACCCAAAGTACCCCATTGCTAGTTTCTACAAAAAATTGGGCATAATAACCCCTAAAATTCGCCTGATCACTACTTTGTTCAAGAAGCAACCCTTTACTTTCCCCACCCATTTTTGGCCCATTTTGGCCAACATTTGTATAATCCTTACACTCAGAATGCCTTGGAGGCATTATAAACGTAAGGGAAGCATCCGACCAAGGAGGTTCAAGTTCAAAACCCATTTCAAAATATACTACAAGTTTCTAAAATCCTACCACATTCATGTACAAAATCATGCAAGGGGGTAAGGGAGAGAGAGATTATGATCATTACCTGGTAATTCCGACGTTGGAAGTGGGACGATCGGGAGAGAAAGTGTAGTGTTTGAGTGGAATTTCATTCTGCTGTCAACCGCTATAGTGGTCAGCTGTCCACGATAGCGGGACCGCTATAGTGGAGAATTGTCCGCTACAGCGGACGACCAGTTGGTCGAGGTATCTCCCGGGTCTTTTTAAATTCGTCCATTCCAAAATGACATGAGACCCTAGAATTCTTGGGTGCTCGAGATGGGGACACGTGTGATAGTCCTTGTGAGGCTCGTAAATTCTTCATCGGGATGAGGTAATAATAGATTTACCTTTGGTCGGTTAGACTTGTAAAGGAAAGGTTTGACAACTTGCGTAGGTCGTATAATTGCGTGGTCACTTGGGACGGTAAGAGTCTTGGGTCAGTTCCTCTCCTCCGATTTTATTCGAGATTATTCGGGGATGAACAATGGGTAAATTGGTATCTTTTGTAACGACCGGGTCCATCGTTATGTTAATTTTTCCTGATTCCATAAATTTAGGGAAAATGGTTAAAAATACATTCGGAATAATAGGGTAACGTCATGAAAAATTTTTGATTTCCAGAAAGAATCTCGGATAACATCACACCGCTATAGCAATAATTATTCCTCTATAGCGGCACTGATGTCGCGGTAAGGCAGACTGCTATAGAGGGGTTATGGGAGACGGAACCTGTGACGGGATTTTATTAAAAAGTCTCATCTCCTCAGTTGGGCAACATATGAGGGTTCCTCCAAAAACCCTCCCATGCTTCTCCAAGGCTGGGAAATCATGAGGAGAAGAGGTCATGGCTAAAAGGACATGGAGTAGTGAATTACAGGATCACGGTTCAGCCGGGAACGCAACCACAAAGCCAAAAATGCACCATTGTAGCTGCTTGGTGCCCAGGTAGGCTAGGTTTTCATGAGTAGTTAGACCTATTTACTTTTTGTACTTGTTGTATAGTAGAAATGGAGAATCCATGTTTTAGGCCTTTGGGCACGAAGTATGGCGAGTTCGGGATTGGTTGTGTTGTTTCTAAGATGTACAGAAGGGCTGGTCTTGTGAGTGGCATTATATGTGCAACTTATTCATATTGTTGTGATAACTTGATAGATCAAAGGGATTAATATATCGGAAAGGTTTGGGGAACCGGGGGAGTGCTTGGGAGCACGGGAAGCGGGAATAGAAAGCTCCTCGGTGGAGTTTCAGGAAATGTTATTGCTTAAAGCTTAGCGGCGGTCTGGCTAAGGTTAGGAAAAGGAAGCGTGTCGCATGCTTGTGTGTTCATTTAACAAGGGAATTCGCTAGTTGTATGTTATAATAAAAAGGGTGAACCGGGGAATAGTCTTCGAACGGGAATTGATGGTTCGTAGTTATACTCGAGAAGGGGTAGGTGATGGCTTATGATTTTTGTAAATGTGTATATTGATGTACTCATGTCTAAGTGATTGTATGCATTACATTGCTTAGGGAAATTGTATGGAATGTCTAGGTTCCTGTTTACAGTCTGTGATTGAATGGTTTTACATATCGGTTTACAAGTTGTGTGTGTTCATTTATTGACTATGGTTTGTTGACATTTGGTTGGCTCGGGTACCACGCCTGGTACGGGTATAACAAATGGTTAGCATGGGTACCACGCCTGGTACGGGTATAACACTTGGTTGGCACGAGTACCACTCCTGGTACGGGTTTACTTTATTTTATCTTGCATTGGTTCATTGATTATTGTATTGCATTGGCTGATATTGGCTCTGTGCGTAGACCGGATTGTTTTACTGAATATGATACTTGATATTGGTTCCGTGAGTGGACCGGGTTATTTGTTAGAAGGGTGCTCTTGTTTGGTGGTCCTTGAGTGGCCTGGAATTTCTATATAACTTTTGTGATTGGTCTTGGTTTAGGCCGGGTTGTTCATCGATATTGTGTTGGTCTTGGTTTAGGCCGGGTTAATTACAAGGTACATATGTGTAGTCTAGAAGGGGGATCCCAGGGTGGGTCTGGACTATGTGGAAGAGGCTTAAGTTCAGGAGTTGTTGTCAATAAGTGTACTAAGGGCGGTCAGGGGTTAATTATGATTGTTGAGCTAAGGGTTGGTCTTGGTATAGACCGTGGTAGCAGGTTGGACACTTTGGTACGGTTAAGGGGATCCTTGGAGGGTCCGGGTCATGTGCAGTAAGGGGATTAAATATAACTCTAGGGTTATCATTAAACGTATCAAGGGTTGCTTGGTGGATTGCATGTGGTGGATAGACTGAGAGTCTGGGTGATGGTCCTGGCTATTGCACATTTATTAGATAAGTAGTTTAGTGGCGGTGAAAAGATGATAGTAGACCAGACGGGGGCGACACACGTGCTACAATGGCCGGGACAAAGAGTCGCGATCCTGCGAGGGTAGGTTTACTAGAGATCCATGGAGGGTTTGACCCTGGTGAGCAATGTTACGAGTATAAGTGGTTGAGTTGGGCAGTTAGCCAGGCTAAGTCAGAAGGATAGTTAGAACAGTGGACTTAGGTAAGGGAAGGGTAGTCCAGGTATGAACATGGACATCTGTGAAGGGTAAGGTGACTTGGGAAGTCGAGAATAAGGTAAGGCTTTGAAAGTCTAAGGTTGTTTGACCTGGGAAGTCTAAGGTTAGTGTGACTTGGGAAGTCTAAGCTTAGCGTGACTCGAAAGACTTGAGAATGAGGGAGTTGGCAGCGGAAGAACGTGGGGGTGGAAACCAAGTTATTTAATTTTGTTTATGTATTTCCTATTTTTCTTATATAATGGTAGGAGTGGATTCGGGTCGACCGATGATGCCTACCAGTACATGTGTTTGTACTGACTCTACTCTTGCTATACCTTTTGGTATAGTCTGGTTGCAGGTTGGTGATATTTTATAGGTTCGCGGTGATGAGATCTTCAGCAACTTCTATCCTCATTTTCCATGGCGAAAGTTGTGTCTTTTATCTCTTTGTGTCATTTTATAGTAGCTCTTGTACCTGTTTAGACTAGATCCTAGGGGAGGGTGTTTTTAAAATGTTGTAAAGATTTTTTTGCAATTTCTTATGTAGCCTATTTCTGAATAGGATTTTTGTAAAGAAAGGATTTTAGTTATGTATAAAGATGGCTTAATTTGATGGTCTACTTTAATTCCACATGTTACCTATTGGACGGGTGGTAAGGGTTCATCTATCTAGGTGATTAGAGTAGGCGCCCGCATGGCTCGGTAGGTTGGTTCGTGACACTATTTTAGCAAATAAACTAACAAAAATGGATTGTGAAATCCTGATTGATAAGCTCACAGCAAGAGTTAGGAGTTGGGGATCTAGTCACCTATCATATGCAGGACGTGCCTTATTGATTAACTTAGTTTTGTTGCATATCCATAGTTACTGGGCATCAATTTTTTCACTAACAAAGCAAGTATTAAAAGGGATCACAGCTATCTGCAGGAGCTTTCTATAAGAGCGGAAAATTGTTACTAATAAGGCCCCATTGGTGGCATGGGACCTAGTATGTAGACCAAAGAGGCAGGGGGACTGGGACTCACTGAATGCAGCACCTTGAATGAAGCAGTGTAATGACCTATTCCGTCATTACTAAAAATATATGGGATCAAGGTAGGTGTCTCTTATTCATAATAAAAGTTGGGATTAATTCTTTAGTATGAGAGTATATTTGGTATGTACTAAGGTCATACAATACTCCTAGCACAAAGTTAAGTTGAAAGTTTTCTTACCGATTTAGTTTCGGGCTAAGTTCAAACTATGGCAACTTCAAACGTGAATTCCTCCTAGAAAATAAGGATTTAGGGTTCCCAATACCCACCAAACTAAACATCTCTGAGTCTTCTTTCTAACACCACCGACCGTTCATCAATCCGCTTTCCGAGTAAAAAGTTATGACTGTTTTACTAAAGACTGTCTGTGCTAAACAATTGAGTCTGTTGTAGTGGGATTTAGGTCGCTATAGCGGTACCACCATAGCAATTGGCAGTCTTCTATAATAGAATGACGAACTAGAAAGCCAAGAAACGGGTTTTATAATCCCATTCTTTCTTCTTTAGTCAAAAACAGATGAGGGTTGCTTCAAAAAACCCTACTAGGCTACTCTAAAACTTGGGATCCATAGGGAGGAGGGATTTCGGCTGAAAGAACGTGAAATCATGGATTTTGGGCCTGTCATCCATCAAGAAATGCCTTCACAGAGCCAGAAATTGCATCATGCAGTTGCTTGGCGTCCATGTAGGCTAGGTTTTTCATTGAGTAGACTTTTGACATGTTTTCATTTCCTATTTATTATGTAGAATGAAAGGGAGAATTCATGTTTAGGCCTTCGGGCATGGAGTATGGAGAAAGATTGTTGGGTTGTTTGGTTGAACTAGAAATAGTAGATTTGTGATAGTGCTTTGTGATATTCTGGGTGTATACTTATTTGGTATGGTTTTGCTAATGAAAATTCAGGGACTAGGATGCCGAAAAAGTTCAGGGAACCAGAAAGGGTTAGTAATTAACTAATGTGCAAGGAACGAAAGTTCCAAAAAATTAATTGGTATAATTAGAATATCGTAATGGCTGTGTTTCTAAGGCTAGGGGAGGTTTTCCCATGTTGTATCTCGGTCCTAGAAGGAGGTTCGAGAATAAAGTATCTAATGGCATGTTTAAAGGGGTGATTCGGGGTTAGTCTCCGGACGGGATTTAACGGTTCATAGTGTTCCCGGAATTGGGTAGGTGATGGTTATTGATTCCTGTATACCTTGTATGTTTGTGTACTCTTATCTAAGTAATTGTATGATGTTTGCATTGCTTAGGAAATGATTTAGTAATGTCTAAAAGTCCTGTTTAACAGTCTGGTGAATTGAACTGTGTATTTTGCTTGTTGGTTTATAAGTTGATTGTACATTGTTTGTGACTGTGGATTGGTTTGACATTCGGTTAGCTCCGGTACAATGCCTGGTACGGGAATACTAACGATTGGCTTAGGTACCACGCCTAGTATGGGATTACTAACGGTTGGCTCAGGTACCATGCCTGGTATGGGTATACTAACGATTGGCTTGGGTACCACGCCTGGTACGAGATAACACTAACGGTTGGCTCGAGTACCATGCATGGTATGGGTTTATTTTATTGTATTATTACATCTTTATTAATGGTTTCCTGAGTGAACCGGGTTGTGGTTATGAATTGTGTTATTGCATTTTTGGTCCTTGAGAGGCCGGGTTATTATGTTGGTTATTAGTTTGGTCTTGGTGTAGACTGAGTTACTATATTGGTTATTAGTTTGGTCTTGGTATAGACCGGGTTATTATATTGGTTATTAGTTTGGTCTTGGTGTAGACTGAGTTAATATATTGGTTATTAGTTTAGTCTTGGTATAGACTGGGTTATTATATTGGTTATTAGTTTGGTGTTGGTATAGAATGGGTTATTATATTGGTTATTAGTTTGGTGTTGGTGTAGACCGAGTTATTATATTGGTTATTAGTTCGTCTTGGTGTAGACCGGGTTACTATGTTGGTTATTAGTTTAGTCTTGGTGTAGACCGGATAACTATGTTAGTTATTAGTTTAGTCTTGGTGTAGACCGGATTATTATGTTGGTTATTAGTTGGTCTTGGTGTAGATCGGGTTGTTATGTTGATTATTAGTTGGTCTTGGTGTAGACTAGGTTTTCCATGTTAACACCTAGATGTGTTAGGGGGATACGGGTGGGTCTGGACTATGTAAAAGAGGTTATAAGTTCACAAAAATTGTTGTCATTAAGTGTACTAATAGCGGTCAGGAATTATTATGGTTAATAAGCTAAGGGTGGGTCTTGGTGTAGACCGGGCTGGTCTGTTGAATACTTAGGTTTGGATGGAGGATCCTTGGAGGGTCTGGGTTATGTGATGTAAGATGTAACTCTATTGTTGTCATTGAAGGTGTCAATGGACGTTAGTAGGATTGGTATATTGGGAGGAAGACTGAGAGTCTGGGGTGTAGTTACTGGTTTGTATAAAGAGGTTGGAAAGTTGTTCTAGAGGTCCTGGAAAGGTCCAGACAATGGTAAGTAATACTACGGGCATAAGTGGTTTGTTGGGGCACTTGGCCGGATTAAGTCTGGATATTTTGTCAAGGTAGTTGACTAGGGTAAAGGTTAAAGTGAGACTTGGGAAGTCTAGGTGACAAGGCGACCTGAGAAGTCTAGTTATGAGTGAGACTTGGGAAGTCCTAGAAGTCAGGGTCAAGGCTAGGGTGATGGAGTTGGAAGAGAAAGGTTTGAAAGGTCGGTTCTGAAAGAGGGGATTGATAAAGTGATATTGAAAGGGGTGAAGCATTTACCTTGTGCATTTTATCTTAATTTTTATTTGATGGTAGGAGTGAATTCGGGTCATCCGATGATGCCTACCAGTACGTATGTTTGTACTGATTCTACTCTTGGTATACCTTTTTTGGGTATAGTCTGGTTGCAGGGTTGGTGATATTTCACAGTTTCAGGATTGCGGCGATCTTCCAGCAGCTCTCATTTCCTTCTATGGTGGGAGTTGTGTACATCTTATGTTATAATCTCATCTTGTAAAGCTCTTGTACCGGCTTAGCCTAGGTTCTGGAGAGGTTGTGTTATATTGTTAGTAAATTTCCGCAAGTTCTAAAGGTCGTTATTTTTCGAAAGTTATTGTGTAAAGATTTTCTAAATATTTGTAAAAGGATTTCTCATGTATAAAAAGGAACTTACTTAATGGTTATTTTCTTTTCCGTATTTCCTGTTGGTTTGGGTGGTAAGGGTTCTCCTATCTAGGTAGATTAGAGTAGGTGCCCGCACAGCCCGGTAGTTGGGTCGTGTCAAATGGTATTAGAGCCCAGGTTACCAGTCTCCCAGTACAAGAGCAAATTGTTGAATAGAGTCCTGCGGATTGGTGTGTTGACGTCCACATCTAATCTTTGGGAAGCTATGAAACATTCTAGGAAATATCTCTCCTCTTTCATTCCTTTCGTGCGGTTTGTCACTTTCTTATATGAGTTGAGTCTAATTGGTATCTCTTGATTTCAATTGGTATATCGACAAGGAAAAAAGATGTCGTTTGACTCTAATTGCGATAAGACAAGCAAGAAAAATTGGAACCGGGAAGATTCCAATTGGTATCTTGCCTGAGAGGCTGTGGTAAGGCCTGCGTGATCGGCTAAGGGTCATTCATGGGATGAATATAAAGTAATTGGTGTGGTTTGATTTTTGTTGTAACCTAAAACTAAATTATTTGTGTATTACAATGCTGGCATGATTTATTAGGTTCATATATGATTGGTTGCCTTGTTATGAAATTGCGAGTCTGAAGGTATTTATAATTGATTCTTGGTATGATTGTGTGTGATTAAGTGCTCTGTGTGTGTGGAGTTAGAATTGCATATAGATTTTCAGAAAAAGGGCTCATCATTGGTCAAGATGGTGGGGAAAAATGAATTATGACTGTGGGAAAACTCCGGTTTCAGGACAGTCGGGACTTGGTTGGGAACCATGGGGAAGAAAAAGGGCTACTATTGATTGATAGCGGGAATTGCAGTAAGAAAATTTTTGTGGTAACTCATGATTGTGACTTCATTGAATTTATTCTGGATTTAAAGTTTGTGATTTGCTTTGGGGATAAATTGTGGTATGCTTTAATTGGAATGGTTTGTATTACATTCGGGTATAAACTTACCATTGGTATAGATGGTAAGGGGATAAAAGGAATCAATGACTGTGGGGAACCTCCGGTTTTGGGATAGTCAAGATCGATTGGGAATCATAGGAAGGAAAAAAGGGGACTAGTAGTGCACGAAAGCGAGAACGTAATATTGTGTGCGGTTCTGGGGTGTTTCATAACTGATTTTATGATAATGTGGTGCTAAATTCTCAACTAGGCATAGTTGAGGTTAGTCTTGAGGTTATATTTAAAGATCGTAACGTAATTTCATGTGTTAATGTGAAAACTCGGAAGGGGAATGAGGGAATTTTACAGAAATAGAAAATTTTCTGGCTGCTACTGTTGGGGGTCGCCATAGCGATGTGCAAGTCGCTATATCAGGATGGGCAGGGCATAATCCCTGTCCTATTTTTCCCTATTTTGTTTTTCATTCCCGAATTATTTTAAATCGCTAGTTGGGCTAGTGCATGAATTATAAGGATTAGTATCCATGGGCGATAAAAGGAAATGGTGGAAAATCTATGCATTAATGAAACCCATAATGGTGTATTGGCTATTGGTTATACTCTAGATGGTCTATCCTTATGTGTTGATCATGGAAGGGTGAAAAGCGTCATAAGGTAGAAGTCCCAAAAGGAAAACACGATGTAGTGTTTGGTAATATAATGTTTGGTATATCATTGTTTATGGTATAATTTCCAAGTTAAGATTTTTCTCGGGTTAAGAGTTAAAATTTTAACGCTAGGCTAGTCTCGGATGATTTCTGAGCAAGGTATGGTCTAGAGAAATCTGGGTGAGGATTGGGTAGCGTGTCTTGTATTGAGCTAGTTTTCCTTTTAGCTAAGACATAAAAGAGTTCGGGGGACTTTTTGGAATTGAATTCAGGTAAGTAGAACTCTCAGTATGAAGGTTGACGTGAAGGGGTTCTTCTGGAACGTCAGGAATTTAAGTGTGTTGTAAAATAGGCACTTTTGGGGAGCTTTACGACTTTCTGTCCTGTGTCAACCCCCAGCGGTTGACACATCGCTATTGCGACCTCCACTATAGCGGAGAAATTACCACTACAGCGAAAGTCAACGGTTGTCAGCACTGTAGCATGGGAATTAAGTTAGGTCCATTATGTTTGGAATTCTTTTGCTTCAGTATTTCAACGAGGCCCCGGATTTCTTGGGCACTCGAGGAGGAGTAATCTAACTGGTCTCGTACAGCTCGAAGGAAGAAATTCCTTGACAGAGCAAAATCGAATTAAATTTCGATTGAGCTTGGGTACACCTGGGGGATTTGAGAGTTTGGTGGTTCGTGTAAGGCTATTTCTACACTTTCATGGTAGAGCGTTAAGGTTCTAAGGGCTGGTTCATTCTTTTCCTTCTGCCTTAGAGATCATTTGGGGATGAACAATGGATAAATTGGTATCTGTAGCAACGACCTATTCCGTCATTAATTAAAATATCTGGGATCAAGGCAGATGCCTCTCATTCATCATAAGAAATGGAATTAATTATTTAGTGTGAGAGTATATTTGGTATGTACTAAGGTTATACAATACTCCTAGCACAAAGTTAAGTTGAAAGTTTGCTTACCGATTTAGTTTCGGGCTAAGTTCAAACTAGGGTCAACTTCAAACGTGCATTCCTACTAGAAAATAAGGAGTTAGGGGTCCCAATATCCACTAAATAAAAGATCTCCGAGTCTTCTTTCCAACACCATCAACCATTCGTCAATTCGCTTCCCGAGTAAAATATTATGACTGTTATACTGAAGACTCTCCGTGCTGAAAAATTGAGTCCGATGTAGCGGGATTTAGGTCGCTATAGCGGTACCACCGTAGTGGTTGACAGTTCGCTATAGCAGAATGATAGAACCAGAAAGCCTAGAAATGAGTTTTATAATCCCATTCTTCCTTCTTTAGTCAAAAACAGATGAAGGTTGCTCTAAAAGACCCTCTTAGGCTGCTCCAAAGCTTGGGAGCCATGGGGAGGAGGGATTCCAGCTGAAAGAATGCGAAACCATGGATTTCAGGCCTTTCATCCATTAAGGAACGCCTTCACGAAGCTAGAAATTGTATTGTGCTGCTGCTTGGCGTCCAGGTAGACTAGGTTTTTCGTTGAGTAGACTTTTGACCTATTTTCATTTCCTATTTATTGTGTAGAATGAAAGGGAGAATCCATGTCTAGGCCTTCGGGCACAGAGTCTGGAGGAAGATTGTTAGGTTGTTTGGTTGAACTAGAAATAGTAGATTTATGATAGTGCTTTGTGATATTCTGGGTGTATACTCATTTGGTATGGTTTTGCTAATAAAATTTAGGTACTAGGATGTCGGGAAGGTTTGGGGAATCGGAAAGGGTTAGTAATTAACTAATGTGCAAGGAACGGAAGTTTTGAAAAATGAATTGGTATAATTAGAATATTGTAATGGCTGTGTTCCTATGGCTAGGGGAGGTTTTTCCATGTTGTATCTTAGTTCTAGGAGGAGGGTCAGGAATAAAGTATCTAATGGCATGTTTAAAGGGGTGATTTGGGGTTAGTCTCCAGACGGGATTTAACGGTTCATAGTGTACCCGAAATTGGGTAGGTGATGGTTATTGATTCTTGTATACCTTGTATGTTTGTGTACTTTTATCTAAGTAATTGTCTGATGTTTGCATTGCTTAGAGAATGATTTAGTAATGTCTAAAAGTCATGTTTAACAGTCTGGTGAATTGAACTGTGTATTTTGCTTGTTGGTTTACAAGTTGATTGTTCATTGTTTGTGACTGTGGACTGGTTTGACATTTGGTTGGCTCGGGTACCACGCCTGGTACGGAAATACTAAAGGTTGGCTCGAGTACCACACCTGGTATGGGACTACTAACGGTTGGCTCGGGTACCACGCCTGGTATGGGAATACTAACGGTTGGCTCAGGTACCATGCCTGGTATGGGATAACACTAACGGTTGGCTTGGTATGGGTTTATTCTATTATATTATTACATCTTTATTAATAGTTCCCTGAGTGAATCAGGTTGTAGTTATGAATTGTGCTATTGCATTTTTGGTCCTTGAGAGACCGGGTTATTATGTTGGTTATTAGTTTGGTCTTGGTGTAGACCGGGTTACTATGTTAGTTATTAGTTTGGTCTTGGTGTAGGCTGGGTTATTATATTGGTTATTAGTTTGGTCTTGGTGTAGGTTGGGCTATTATATCGGTTATTAGTTTGGTCTTGGTGTAGACCGGGTTATTATATTGGGTATTAGTTTGGTCTTGGTATAGACTGGGTTATTATATTGGTCATTAGTTTGGTCTTGGTGTAGATCGTGTTATTATGTTGGTTATTAATTTGGTCTTGGTGTAGATCGGGTTATTATATTGGTTATTAGATGGTCTTGGTGTAGACTGGGTTACTATGTTGGTTATTAGTTTGGTCTTGGTGTAGACCGGATTATTATGTTGGTTATTAGTTGGTCTTGGTGTAGATCGGATTGTTATGTTGATTATTAGTTGGTCTTGGTGTAGACCGAGTTTTCCATGTTAACACCTAGATGTTTTAGGGGGATCTGGGTGGGTCCAGACTATGTAAAAGAGGTTATAAGTTCACAAATTATTGTCATTAAGTGTACTAATGGCCGTCAGGAATTATTGTGGTTAATAAGCTAAGGGTGGGTCTTGGTGTAGACCGGGCTAGTCTGTTGAATACTTAGGTGTGGATGGAGGATCCTTGGAGGGTACGGGTTATGTGATGTAAAAAGGGATTTAGATGTAACTCTGTTGTTGTCATTGAAGGTGTCAATGGACGTTAGTAGGATTGGTATATTGGGAGGAAGACTGAGAGTCTGGGGTGTAGTTACTGGTTTGTATAAAGAGGTTGGAAAGTTGTTCTAGAGGTCCTGGAAAGGTCCAGACAATGGTAAGCAATACTACGGGCATAAGTGGTTTGGTGAGGCAGTTGGCCGGATTAAGTCTGGATATTTAGTCAAGGTAGTTGACTGGGGTAAAGGTTAAAGTGAGACTTGGGATGTCTAGGTGACAAGGCGACCTGAGAAGTCTAGTTATGAGTGAGACTTGGGAAGTCCTAGATGTCAGGGTCAAGGCTAGGTGGTGGAGTTGGCAGCGAAAGGTTTGGAAGGTCAGTTCCGAAAGGAGGGATTGATAAAGTGATGTTGAAAGGGGTGAAGCATTTACCTTGTGCATTTTATCTTAAATTTTATATGATGGTAGGAGTAAATTCGGGTCAGTCGATGATGCCTACCAGTATGTGTGTTTGTACTAATTCTACTCTTGCTATACCTTTTTTGGGTATAGTCTGGTTGCAGGGTTGGTGATGTTTCACAGGTTCAGGATTGCGACGATCTTCCAGCAGCTCCTATTTCCTTCTATGGTGGGAGTTGTGTCCATCTTATGTTATAAGCTCATCTTGTAGAAGCTCTTGTACTGGCTTAGACTAGGTTCTAGAGAGTTTGTGTTATATTGTTAGTAAATTTACGCAAGTTCTAAAGATCGTTATTTTTCGAAAGTTATTGTGTAAAGATTTTCCAAATATTTGTAAAAGGATTTCTCATGTATAAAAAGGGACTTACTTAATGGTTATTTTCTTTTCTGCATTTTCTGTTGGTTTGGGTGGTAAGGGTTCTCCTATCTAGGTGGATTAGAGTAGGTGCCCGCACGTCCCGGTAGTTGGGTTGTGTCAAGCAGCCATTGTTAAGTATGTTTGAAATATCCCCCAAAAAGTTGATACTCTTTGGGTAAAATGGATTAATGAAATTTATCTCAAGGGGATGGACTGCTAGCGGTACTCACACCCTGTGGATTGTTGCTGGTATTGGAAGAAGGTATATAAAATGAGAGTTGTGTTCTCGTCAGGGTATATACAACAGGGATGGCTCACTCCAACAGAGGCATATAGTATTGGTAGTGGGTATAAATAGAGAAGAGGGGAGAGGGTTATGTGGCCATGGCATAGATGGGTATGAAGCAAAGGTAATATCCCCAAACTCAGTTTTATCTATTGGTTGGGGATGCACAATAGATTGCTTACCAAAGATAAATTGGTTTGAATTGGTGTTACTCCGGATGACACTTGCTTACTATGTGGGGACTGTAGTGAAACCATAAGCCACCTACTATTTAAATGCTCATTCTCCAAATAATGCTTGGAGATGCTATTATAATGGTTGGGAAAAGAAATTGTCAACAGGGATATACAAGGAATATGGAAGTGTCTTGCCCGATGCACCAAGGGAAAAGGAAGTAGAGAGTTGGTGATAGCGGCCCTTGCAGCACTGATTTACAGAATATGGAAAGCTTGCAACATAGCACTGTGGGAGCATAAAGTGCCACGCCCCTTGCAACTAATGGACCAAATAAAGGCAGAGTGCAAATGCATAAAAGAGTTGTTTTTGAAGAGGAAACAGAGTAATACATACAAAGGGTGGATTATGTAGATAAAAATAAAGTAGTTTAATTGTAATATTTGATTACAAGTAGCTAGTAGTAGCTGATTTGCAGCACTAGGGAGTAGGTAGAATTTGAAAGAATGTAAGTTGTCGTGTGGAGATGAATAAAAAAAATTCTTCACCAAAAAGAGAGAATCAAACAAACTAACCTAACTCTCAGACTTAACCAATTTAAAAGAAGATAGATAAAACTCACTTAAGTCATAAATAAATTAAGGTCTATATAAATAATGAAAGAATATGTGAAAAATATTCATCTAAATATATCCCCAGAAATTGAAAGTCATCGTCCAGAACTTTTAAACCAACATAGTCTAAGATCCAATATCCGCTAAACACAATAAGATATGCGAGTTCCATTGTTTGAAAGAAGGACAACAACTCGTGGAGGATCCATGGTAGCCTGAGAAGTAGTGTTCACCCTTGGATCTGCTGTCAATCTCTCTACTCTAGCCGATGTCGCATCTCATCCTTTGAAACACGGTCTGAACTAAACAAAAAAAGAGCACAGGGTAGTATCAGTACAACACACTATGTTCTTGTAGGTATCATAGGCCGACCCAACAATATAAATGAAAGTAGTAAAACTTATATCAAGTGACAGGACTCCAACACTTAGCATATAAACAACCAGCAGATAATCTTTCAAGTCAATTCATAGAAACCAATAATTCAAGTTCACAAGTCATAGAGTAGTACCACAAGAGGTAAAAGGAGTAATCACACACATCAACTATCTCACTCATCACTATATCTATCAAACTCTGCTCATCTAGCCTGTATTTTTAGTCTCACCTCAGTTCTCAACCAACTCATCATAATAAGTCATGCAATAACACAAACAAGATAAAAGGAGTGTACACACATGCTATAGGTCTTACTTTTTCCCACTAGCCATGACCTGCAGGGAACCTTAGGTGTCCATGTACCATACATGCCTGCTATCCACTCCATATCAATTGTATCAACAACAACATCTATATAGCTAGGTTCTCTGACTGTAATGACCCTTCCGGTCATTTTCACGTTTAAGTTTTGAAGTCAAGCAAATCGACAAAAGATATCGTAAGACCTTTAACAAATTTTCTGAACTTTGGGTCAAATGTCTCGGGGCTTTTCTCCCAATATATAAAGAGTTAGAAGTCCTCCAAAATACCAAATCGAAGGTCTACGAGTCTAGTTTCCAACGCACAAAACCTCACGTCCAACTGATCTCAGAGTAAAGAGTTATGACTGTTTTACCGCAGACTGTCTGGCAGAAAACAGGTTACGAACCGGGTCGCGAATCGGGTCGGGTTAAACGCGATTTAAGCCTCGACGTCACGTTTTAAAATGCCATTTCAGTTCCAAAACAGTGATAAAATATAAGGGAGGATCCCGAGAGAATTCTTGAATATCAAAATCGTGCGTAGGCAAATTACGAGCCTAAACTTAAGAACTTTATAAGAATCGTGCGTATTTGAAAATACGTTATTTAAAAGTTGAATTGGGTAAAAATTATATTATTATTTCCTTTCCAAAATATTTTAAAGGTTTATGGAAAATATCTTTGATACGATATAAGTGTATAC
This sequence comes from Jaltomata sinuosa, assembly GCA_003996215.1. Lineage (NCBI taxonomy): Eukaryota > Viridiplantae > Streptophyta > Magnoliopsida > Solanales > Solanaceae > Jaltomata > Jaltomata sinuosa. The sequence goes on from QJPP01004210.1 coordinate 49,690, forward strand.
GTATTTATTTTATAAAGTTTTTATACTTCGTAATATTTTAACGGAGATAGTAAATTTAATTATGTTGAAAACTATTATTATAATATAGTAGGTTTTGTTTGAAATAATTTTCTATGAATTATGGTATATTTAAAATATTATATTTATTATACCACGAATTTATGTAATACCCGAATATATACATAACGGGATAATATTACTCTCTTACTACTGCCACCTCCACTCCACGTGGAGATGGAGGGAGTGGCCAACAAAGTCACTATCTACGTGGTGTATGCCAACTATGGAGTTGGCATCTCTGCCTAACTTTGTTGTTATGTACATATAATGATTAATAAACAAATTATATTTTGGATGTGTAGTAACAATTGTGAGATGTTGTACTATTATTGTTGTGCACTTTGAGAATATTTTTTGGGAGCAATATTTTTACAGTATGTTTGATCATCGGAAAAGGAAATCAATTATCTACGTCAAGTTATTCCGTCCCAAATCCGAATCCGATTCTGATTTAGTTTTGGATTTTCTCGGAGTGGTTCGAGCTTGGACATCATTGTTCTAGCAGCTTGTCGTCGGACGACAGGTAGGTTACGGTTTAATTTCCCTAGACTCCGCATATATAGAATAAAATTGTATTAATGGGCATCCTTGGGTTGGTTTATTAGGTTGGTACCACAGACCTCGACCGCTTTATTCATGTCCGCCTACTTTTGTTCCTCCGTTGCTTGTAGTATTTGCCGATATATTTTATTTACCCTTGTGGTCCTGTGAGGCCTTGTTGACTCTGGAACATAGAAGGTGGGATTTTGGGAATGTCCGCGAGTCCCGGGCATAGAATTATCCTTCTAGGCTGGTTATGCTTGCTGAGTAGCTGTGGGCCTGTGCAGGGTCGATAGGTTGATTGTGAGCTGCGGGGCAGCTATTGTGTGTGATCATACCATTTCCATGCATATAAAGAGGTTTTATCCATGTTTTACTGTGGTTTTGGCTTCGGGCCTACTGGCACTGTTTTCTAAACCTTGCATGGCCCGGGGGGCCATTTTTTATGGAAATGATTTGGAAATGGTTGATTTCACTTGTGGAGATTTTTGGGCAAGAAAGTAAAATTATGTTTAAAATCATCAGTTTTATGATTATCGCTAGACTCGGCAGGGCCGGGGTGCTAGTTGAGTTTTCTTGTTACTTGAGATGATTTTTAGCCTCGGTTGGACCGAGCACCTGAGATGACTTTTTACTGTTTAGACCCGGCTACGCCCGGGCACCCTTGGAGGGGTTTTTGAGATATTTTCCTACTATTTTTAGTCCTGGACAGGGTCTGGGCATGCATATTCGAGACTGGGTCTCTATCTTGATATCGAGACTGGGTCTCTATCTTGATACATGTTCTGATACTGAGATTTAGTATGGGGTCTGGGACCTCCATGGACCTTGCTATCCGGCCAGGGGCTACGGGCTGCGTGTGCCGGAGGAGGGGTATACGGTGGAGTAGAGGTATACGGGCAGAGTCCTTCCATGGAACCTACCTGCTGGGCCGGATCGGCGCCGGAGGAGGTACATACAGAGATACTATGGCACTTGAGATCTTCATGCATCATATCATTCATGGTTCGAGGTTCCACCTTTGTTTGCTGTTTGCTGTTTGTACGCTCCGGTAGTATGGGATGCCGGAGGGTTTGTTTTCACTTGTTTGTGTTCCTCGGTTGTATGGGCGGCCGAGGGACTGTAGGTAGACTTTTGCTTTTTACTTATAGAATTGTTCTCTATTATGGATAAGTATGAGATTGGTGTGATTAGTTGAGTTTGATTCATGTCTCTGAGCATGCCTATTGTCACTCTTTCTCTCTTCTTATTACACTTGAGGTTACCGGTATACCGTCCATTTCGTAAACTTATTTTATATACACTGTTATTGCAAGGACCCCAGGTGCGTTATTTCTTACTTTCACCTGTGCCTTTGGTGTGTATATTCTGCTTACTAGCCTCATATGTGGTTCTGTTGGTTTCCCTCTGGGCTAGTTCCTGTGTACCTTTCGTTGATTTCTGTGACTACTTGCTTCTATTCTGTCTATTACTGCTCTTTTTTCTTATATGTGCCCAGTCGGCCTATGATACCTACTGGGTACCTTATGCTTCGCATTTGGTGCTCACCCCTACCCCCTGCATCTTTGGGTGCAGATCCTAGCGTGGGCTATCGCCGTTAGATCATTGTGATTCGTGCTTGGAGATCTGTTGGGGACTACCTCAGGCTGAGGGTGAGCTCTTGGCGATCGGAGCTTAGCTTTAGTTTATCTTTTGCTTCATGTACTCTATTACCATTCAGAGACATCTGTATATATAGTCTTGGTTTATTTGTACTCCATGTATGTAGTTTGGCTCTGTACTATGATACCAGGTCTTGGGGTTGGTTTAGTTTCCGCATATGTATACATTTATATCCCTGTTATTTATTTTATTCGTCGTATTCTCTTATTTGCTGGATAGTAGCCCATTACTAACTGTTCTGGGCTACGGGGATTGGTTCACCTACCGGGGGTTGTAGGTGCCATCATGACCGAGAAATCGGGTCGTGACAACTTGGTATCAGAGCTTTAGGTTCACCGGTGTCATCGGTACAGGAGCCAATGTCTAGTAGAGTCCTACGGATTGGGGCAGAGACGTCCGTACTCAATCTTTGGGAGGCTACAGTGGCATTTTAGGAAATTTGACTCTTTCATTGCTTCCGTGTCATGCGTACAACCCTTGAAGTTTCTGGAGATCTCATTTATTCTACTTCATTCTTCCGCAAATGGTTCGTACGAGATCATCGGCATCACGCGAAGATGAGCCTCCCACTCCAGCTAGGGGTCGAGGACGCCCTCGAACAGTGGCACCTGCTAGAGCTGCTAGCGTGGAGATAGAGCCCGAGCAGCATGTGGTTCAGGGGGCAGTCCAGGTACCACCAGCTCCAGCGCCAGCTCCAGCGCCAGCTCCAGTACCTGCTCCAGTGCCCACTTATGTGCCAGCTCCAGCCGCAGCTCCGTCTCCAGATATTCGAGGATTACTATTGCAGCTTTTGGGTGTGATTGGAGAGCGGCCTTCTGAGGTAGCGCAGACATCCGCTCAGGGGGCAGCCCTGGGTGCACAGAGCTCAGGAGCGCAGCCTGCTACTATGGCTCCCCGTGCGGAGGTTATTCCGGTTCCATCTGTTGCACAGCCTCTTGCTCCTCGCCCAGCTATGACAGAGACAGAGCAGAAGGCGTTGGGTAGGTTTTTGAGGTTAGCACCTCCGAGATTTGCGGGTACTTCTGGACAGGATCCACATGACTTCATTACCACCTGTGAGGAGATGTTGCATCATCTGGGTTTGTTGGAGGACTCACGGGGTTGGTTATACTACCTACCAGTTGGAGGGCCCAGCGAAGCTATGGTGGAGGGCCCAGGTTGCTTGTAGACCACCATCGTCACCTCCTTTGACCTGGTCTGAGTTTTACGAGGCCTTTATGGCCAAGTTCCTACCCCAGAGTGATCGGGAGCGTCGCAGGGAGCAGTTTACTCACCATGTACAGGGGTCTACGACTATCTCGGAGTATGAGACCCGTTTTCATCAGCTAGCACCGTTCGGAGCTATGATCATCCCTACCGAGGCAGATAGGATTCGCAGATTTGTATGGGGGTTGAGGCCAGAGATCAGGCAGCCAGCTGAGAGATTGATTGCCAGTGGTCGGTCATTCCAGGCTATTGTAGACTATGCCCGCACTGTGGAGGACTTACAGCGACATGATCAGGGGTCCAGAGATAAGAGGCCTCGACATCAGGGTACCTATAGTGGTTCCAGATATGGTGGTAGAGGTCCTGGACAGTGGAGTCGGAGTTATCAGCCACAGCAATACCAGGGTCAGTCCAGCCGACCGGTTCAGGCTTCTCTTCAGACTTTCGGTAGTACCCAGTTCGAGCAGGGTCAGGGCAGCCATCAGGGCTATGGCGGCCAGTCTTCGAGGGGTATAGTTTCTGGGGCATCAGGTCGTGGTGGTTATTCGGGATTTGCGGGTTCATCTCGACTGAGTAGGCCGTCAGGGGCTTGTTTTACTTGTGGTGCGATAGGTCACTTTGCTAGAGATTGCCCTCAGCAGGGTACAGTTCAGTTAGCCGAGCCATTACGGGCAGTTCAGCCCCTGGCTAGAGGGGGTGGTCGTCAGAGTAGAGGTAGTGCTCCACGAGGCAGAGCAGGTGGTAGGGATGGCGGTCGGGCAGGTGGAGGTCGTCGTCAGTTTTACGCGGTCCCTAGGAGACCGGAGGTAGAGGCCTCAGATGCTGTGATTACAGGTACGATTTCTGTGTGCCATCAGTCTGCTATGGCTTTATTTGATCCTGGATCCACTTGTTCATATGTATTTGCCTACTTTGTGCCTTGTTTGGGGTTGGCTAGTGAGCCGTTATCTGTTCCTGTTTCTGTTTTAACCCCAGTAGGAGATTCTTTAGTAGTGGATCGGATTGTGAGATCCTGTATGTTATCTATTGGTGATTCAGAGACTTGGGGTGACTTGATGATTCTTGATATGCTAGATTTTGATGTGATACTGGGCATGGACTGGTTATCCCCTCACCGTGTGGTTTTGGATTGTTATGCCAAGACCATTACCATAGCTGTGCCCGGTGTATCCCCGGTTGTGTGGCAGGGTTCTGTTAGCCATGCACCATCTGGGATCATCTCTTGTCTTCGAGCTAGGAAGTTGATTTCCCGTGGGTGTTTAGCTTATCTAGCATATGTCCGAGATGTTAGTGTTGACCCCACTTCTCTTGAGTCTGTTCCTGTGGTTAGAGACTTCCTCGATGTGTTTCCTACCGACCTGCCAGGCCTTCCACCTGAGAGAGATATTGATTTTGCTATTGAGCTAGAGCCGGGCACTAGGCCCATTTCTATTTCTCCTTACCGTATGGCTCCTGCTGAGTTGAGGGAGCTTAAGGAGCAGCTCCAGGATCTGTTAGCTAAGAGGTTTATTAGACCTAGTGTGTCACCTTGGGGTGCTCCTGTTCTCTTCGTGAAGAAGAAGGATGGGTCGATGCGCATGTGTATTGATTATCGGCAGTTGAATAGGGTGACAGTGAAGAATAGGTATCCGTTGCCGAGGATTGATGATTTGTTCGACCAGCTTCAGGGTTCAGTCGTGTTTTCAAAGATTGATCTGAGGTCTGGCTACCA